>VURO01018411.1:88437-114185 GCA_015108175.1 Pelvicachromis taeniatus
GTTAACAGTCAGCTCGATAATTTAGGGAACTCAGTTAAATGGGATTTACTGAATCAGTTCAGTGAAAGTAATTGAACAATGGAACCTTATTTGGGTGTTTGAAACCCACAAGGTGAGATATTCTTTCAAGAAGTCCAGGTAGTGCGCGCCATGGGGGATTTTTTGCGCAAGTCGTGCGTGTGCATACCAGGTATGAGCGCAAATGGTTCCATGGTGTAATGGTTAGCACTCTGGACTTTGAATCCAGCGATCCGAGTTCAAATCTCGGTGGAACCTGTCACTTTTCACTTTGAGTTGGTGTCAAGCGGCCCTACTGTTATAATAAAAGGATTATTGATGCTACACAGCTTTATGATTTGTCATGTGTTATGGAAATTGTTATTTGGGCCCCTGCATGTGTTTACTCCTGTTTGATGAAATTGCAAAGTTTTTGTGGTGTCCTGCTGGGGAGGCTATTGCCATTTAACTAAACAATCAAACAAGTAAGAATGGTTTCAATGAATTAATCCAGTCAAAAGAATAAATGTCAACAGCAGCTTTTAATCACATTCAGGCATAGTTTACATGTAGAAAAAAAACTGCATGTAAAATATAGTGTTATATTTTTAAGGTGTCAGGTGTAGAGGTGTAAATTACACAGCTGCTTACACAAATAGTACGAGCGATAAGGCATAATCTTGCATCACAACTGAACCTCAGCCTGCTTTGTTTTGTTTGATGAACACAAGGAAGTCGAGGTGAAGTTGTCAGTTCAGCGTGCACGGGAAACACCTTGGGTCACAGCTAAACTCGTGGTTCATTGTATGATTTATGGCAGTCTAACACATTTACACTGTAGAGCAAATACTTGAAAATAGGAGAAGAACGACGAGACAAAACTGAAAGTAAAGAAATAAAATATTCAACGTTTATTCACTAAGATTCATTAAACCGCGTTTCTCTTTAATGAAGAATACCTTTGTTTCTGATGCTGTATTTAAAAAAAAAAAAGTACACTGGTTTCATAGCACTCTTCAGTTACTAATTTTAAAAAGGCCAGTATTTCGTTTCAAGTACATGTGGATTAATTATAGTAACTATGTTAAACGGTATAATAAAGAAAACAAACCTGTTGTATTTGTCCACATAAACAATATGTGGTCTTCCTCTCTACCAGCAGGGGGCGCCGCATCTCTTGATGTGTGACAGGCTTTGAAAGTTGAAAGTTCAGTTGCGCGCTGGCTCTGGTCACAGGCAGACGCGTGACGTACGGTGACGTTCCTTTACGTGTTTCTTGGCGGGACGGCGTCGTTATGAAGTTAAGTCGCGCGGCGTAGGCGTAAACAGAGTTTGATGTGCTACAGCTGGGTGACGTTTGTATGCGCAAAAAAGCGTTAACGTTAACCGGCGGGTGTAACGACGACGCCAGGGACTAACCTCTGCTTCTGCATCTTCTTCTTCTTTAATCTTGACGTAAGACAGCGTTAACCGAACTCAAACGAGGTAAGATTTATATGTAAGCCGCAGTAGTTTTAACGCTGATAAGTTATAACCTGATGAAAACACGTTAAATGATGTAATATGAAAACAATCTGCTTACATGTTTTTACGCTGCGTTATCGTCAAGAGATTTCCTGTGTAGTGACCCGGGCTTTTGCTCTTAATTTGAGGTTTCCCCTTTTTTTCTGTAACAGCACACTCACCGGGCACTTCATTAGGTACACGTTGCTAGCGCTAAGTTGGAACCCCAGACCTATTTTACTTATTCGTGGTCTATGGTGGCATCACACAGTTGCTGCAGATTTGCAGCAGTTGCACATTCAGAATAAGTATCTCCAAGTCCAGCTCATCCCAGATTTGCTGTATTGGATTGAGATCTGGCGAGTGAATACAGCGAACTCATGTATTTTACACGAAATCCTGACCTGACCTGCTCATCTGAAGTTTAGAACAGGCATTTTTTTTGTTGTCAAATGCATTGGGATGTCGTCACACTCACAGTTATACAAGTATAATCCACAGTGAAATGCTTGTGTATCAGGCCGGTTATACGAGTAAAGTGAAAGACAAATGGAGAAAACTCATTCAATGGTTGGTTAACATAATGAACTAGTAGCTCAGCTATAAGCTAATTATCGAGTTGGTTAATAGGTAGTGGGTAGAGTGGGCTTTATGTTTCTCGTAAAAGGTTGAAATGAGCGTTAAACAAACTGAAGCTAACTATCATGTATGAGCCTTGCTGAAGGTGCATGAAGAAGAAAACAATCTTAATGTGAACGGTTCCTCCTGTCCGGCAGGTGGCGGTACTGAACTTGTAGACTGGTTTGCTAATCCCTAACAAAGAACAACAACCTATTTAGCGCAGTGATAAAACTCATAACTTATTGCGCAATTTCTTCCTAATTAACACCCGTATTTCACACAGATGAAAGCTTGTGAAGAGTTATAACCACCCGGTGCACTGAGCGACTGACGTTAACTAGCAAGTGTAACGCAAAAGCTAACAGAGGCTCAGCAGGCTGTGCTTATTTGATGTAATTTGGACTTGAAGCATCATCAGTTACGCTCAGAAAGGTAAGACTTTTCTTTTAAATAAACCCACGCTAGTTTTAGCGCTAAGCTGACAGCTGCTGTAAAGAACCGCTGTAACCGCATAAAGACGAGCATCAGCTCTGACTGGGGCTGCTAACGTGAACTGTGTATTTGTGTACAGCGCAGAAGCAGAGCTGCACTGAAGTACAGTTTTCAGCTTCTACGACATCAGAAGCCTGCGTTTTTCTTTATGCGTGACTGTAAAAGTGATGGGTGACAAATTACTGCAGGTGCTTTCACACAGGTGCAAAGCATAGCATCGTGAAGCTATTGAACGACCAGTGCTACTGTCAAGTGTCACCAGGTCAAGTCTATGAGGATTTTATATGAGATGACAGGAGCAGCTGGTTGAAGTGACTTTAGAAGTGGTTTCACTGTGTAGCAATGAACAGGTCACAGAAGCCTCTTTGCTCGTACGTGGCTGCGTTTCCGTGCATTATCCGCAGCTGAAGATTGACACTTGCACAACAAAACTGCTTACTGTTTGCAAACCACTGAGCTCAGTGGTTACGATGAAGGGCTACAGCAAGGAAACCAGATGATTCATTGGTGCAACCTGCAGAAACTGCCCCGATTTTCTTCTTTTACATAATGTTGTTCAGTTTTCTGGTCAACGTTAGACCAGAAAACATTAGTTTTCTGGTCTAACTAATGTTTTCTGGTCTAATGAAAACCTGTGCAATCACAGACCACCTGTGCTTTGCACAGGTCGCTTAATAGGAGGCAGTCTTCTGCATGCAATCACAGTTTGACACTTAGAAATATATTAAGTGCAGCAAGTACTTGAAAAAGGTTTTCAGGTACTTGCTGTCTAATTTATAAATACAGATGGATTGCAAACATGTTGCCATCAGTTTAAAGTCTTTGTCAATGAGGAGACTCGACTTGTATTCTGGTTATGTTCCTATAGAACAAAAAGGCTGCTGAGCACAAATTTAACAGTTAAATGTGAATTGTGAAATCAAGTTGGGTTTTTATTTTATGCAAGCTAGATTCTGCTAAGGGGGCGTACTGATAAGACATTAAGCCAACATTTCTGATTATCTCAACATTTTGACTTGCCAATTGAAATTTCAATAAATTTTTTCACATGTTTGAGTTGATAAGTTGAAATTTTCAGATGGCCTTCTTCAACCCATCACCTGTTGAAAACTTAGGTTTAGCTTTAATGTTTTGCTCATGATTTTATTTTTTTGCATCAGCTGCTTGTATAAAGTATGAATGAAAGTAAGGCTGTATGATGGCTGTAGTTCTTTACGTTGGATTAAACTCACATCTCTGTGGTTTGATTTGTCTCTCCAGGCATCTTCACTCTTTTTTGTGATGGAGTCATCTGACAGCGAGGGGAACCTCAATCACGTGGTGGGGACTATGGAGCCAAATGATGTTCCTGCTGCCGATGGCGCCACTGGACAGAAGGACATGTCACCCGTAGACATGCTGAGGTTTGTATCTCTCACCCCAACATTGGTGTTTAAAGTCAGCTTTAATCCAGCTGTGTCACGCACATTGACTTGGATTCAATTTATTGTCATTGCATATGTCACAAGTACAACACAATGAAATTTAGTAGACATGTGAAGCACAAAGAAATACACAACATCAGGAAAGATAAGCAAAAAAAAATACTCCTACAGGACTCAAAGTACACCTGTACAGTACGTAAAAACGGCTCGGCACATAAAGAGCACAGATGTCTGCACATTATACAACATCAAACACGTGCTAAACAACTGGGGTGGGAGGGGATAACAGATGACACGTGAGTCCGCATAGACAGTCCCGTCCGGTCCTGCAGCCGTTCCAGCACTTCCCTGACCGCCGTCTATCATGCCTGGGGTAAAAGCATAGGAGGCGTTGGTATTCGGGAAGGGGGGTGAGTGCATGTCAGTGTACATGTGTGTGGGTGCATGTGTGAATGTATCGGTTGTTGGTTTGAAGCACAGTGTCATTTCACCCTCTCGAGCAAATGTCAACAGCGCAGGTGTCCTTGAAGAACAGGGGCGAAGAAACAAAACAAGGTTGTTATCAGGGATGTTTTCGTTTGAACTGGCCGTAGCTGGTTTCTGGGTGTCCGAATCAACAATGGTGGCTATCATCACCTCTGGTCTTTGCTTTCTTTACAGAATAAAGCAACAGATGTCCAACCAGTGCTTTGAGATGGCAGTGCAGCTCAATGCAGGTATAAATCAATTCTCTTGATTGAATTGTATTTACTTTTTTGGTTTTTAAGAGCAAAAATAGAAATTAATTAAAAATTTCCCCTGATAGAAAAAAATAAAAGGTCATGCAGCACATCTGAAGCAGAGAGAGACTTGTGAGTATTTGACAATTTAAAGCCAAATGCAAAAAAAAAAAAGATGTTGACGTGTGTTTGTTTCAGGCCAGAATATATCAGTGAGCTTGAAAGGGTGAAGACGCTTCACTTTAACAGCACACTGACCCTGCACAGGTAAAGTGCTGCTTGTATTATTTGTTTTTGGAGTTTGGATATTCTCATGTTTATCGTGACGGATCATTGAGCGTCTCTGATGTCTTTCAGAATGCAGATGTGGCACGCTATCGGAGAAAAGCTGAACTGGAGTGATTCTGAAGCAGAGTAAGTCAATTGACAACCTACAGAAATGGCTGATATACAATGAATTATTTTCATCAAAACATTTGTTTTGTTTTTTTCCTTAGCGTCTTGAAAGCCATAAGTGAGCGCTGCATGGGTCTTTGTTCACACATAAAGCACCTTCAACAGGTGAGCAGCTTCAATCTGTATTCTTCTTTGAAGTGCTTTGTGTGTTTAAATTTTTATGCGCCTCCTATATTAGACACATTTGTTGTGTTAGGGTATTGTAATCACTTACATTATTGTGCAAAAGTCTTGAGTCAACCCTCATTTATTGATTCTTTGGTTGGAAAATGTAAAATAGTTTCAGATCTTTATTGAAAAGTGAAAACATGCATGGAAATATAGTGTTTAAGGGAAAAACAGAATCTGTACAATTCTAGCAAACGTCAAAAAAAAAAAAAAAATCAGTACTTGGCATGACAACCTTTATTGTTCAACATAAATGCTACAGGTTGAAGTGTTATTTAAAGTTGAGGGTTTTGTACCTAAATCACTATTTTTTTATTTTTTTTTCCTTTTCCCCCTTGAACAGGAGTCAAAAAAACTTCAAGATGAGATTACAGAAATACAGAAGAACAGACTTGGTATGCTGTACAGGAAAGAAATCTGACGTTTTTCACAGTTAAAGTTCTTAGGTGTTTATTGTTTCGACTCCAGATTAAAGTAATACTTTCTGCTTGCAGAGATGAAACGGCTCACGCATGAGAAAATCAAACACATGGAGGAGTTGTCGTCAAAGAAAGAGTATCCAGACATGGAAAAGTACAAAGCTGCGCTGGAGAAAGGCCAAGCAAACCTGGAGAAATATAAAAAGATGGCCATCATGACACAAAATGTCCTCAGGGTAAACTTTAGAAAAAACAGTCGGTACAGTTTATGACTGAATGTATGCTACAACCAATAAAACTGGCAGTGAGTGTGTTAATGTTTGTTTTCCTCTTCAGGGTATCCTCTTGGCCTGTAAAGTCAACTGGCTTGATGATCCCAAACTTCGAGACATCTCTATGACACTCGAGGAGTTTCCCATCTCTGAGTAAAGATGGAGGTTATTTATGTGTGTTAGTTGTGTTGTGTAATAAACAAACTGTTTTTAAAACAGTTTTACCGGTAGTTTCATCTTAAAAAAGTAAAAGCAATGCCGCCAGACCGCCACTAGGGGGCGCGGAGGAAGCGAGCCCACAGATGAAATCTGCAGCTCATTGTATCACTGAAGAAGAGAAGGAGCAGAACCGAGGAAGGAATACACGTGTTTACTAAGTTTAGACAGCCCTACTCTGGATAATACGTATAATTTGGATTTTTATAGCTGTCTAGGTGAGACAAAAGAAATTAAAATGCCGAAGGTCAAAGCGGAGAAGAAAAGCAGACGGCACCAAGAGGTCAAAAACCAAGGTACGTTTCTCAACGGGATGCATTAGCATGTTAGCATGCTGGACTTTAAAGACGGGGTCCATCGTCGTGTCTGCAGCGTTTGCATATTCAGCTCGTGTATCGCTGTTTTAACAGTCACAGCATTGAACATGGACCACTGCTGTGACTGTCGTCAGTTGTTGACGTGGAAACATCAGTGACCAACCCACCAGCTACTTCAAATAAAAAGTTTCTTTTTATCGTTTCTTTTCCTGCAAATTGTTAATTTGTGCTAACTGCGATATTTAATCCAGCTTCCGCTGTCATTTTCTGTACACACTTTAGGATGTGAACAAATGACGTAAACACATTTGTTTATGGTTAATCAAGATCAGAGAAACATGACTGACTCTAACGGGTCCAAAATCAGATTTATTACTGCTGTTTTGCAATATTTTGAATGTAAATGTTCCCAAAGGGGACTTGTGTATGAAGAAAAGTTGAAAGTCATTCCTGACATGTAAATAAATGTCTTTTGTCATTATTTTAAAATGCTCGTTTTGCCTTTTTTTTATTATTATTATTTTAAATGGGGGGTTATTTCATTTGCAAGGACCCTCAACCCCAAATGTTAATGACAAATATTTACTGATAATAGACCAACAAACTCAGCCAGGCTCTTGTTTGGGACTCGGTGTTGTCAGATTCCGTGATACGTTTTAAAGACCCAGGCAATGCAAACCGGACCACTAATTCATCGCAGGCTGAAAGAAATCTCAGTCCACCAGGAGCTCTTGGAAAGTCGGCCTTCCTTGATTCTTGGCAGCTATTGGAAGACGACCAGACTTTACGAATCTGTCTATTATTTAGTATAGCTCATCAAACTGTCAGTCTGGTCACTCTGTAAGTGGAATGAGGAATGTAACAAGATGGCGAGATGCGTTTGATATTTGTAATGAGTAGTGATGACTGAGTGTGGAGGGGAAGGAACTGGTGCTGCATCTTTTCAGTATGCATTTTATTTCACAGGAATAGATGGGCATGTGGAAACAGAGGAACAACACTGAAAGCTCACAAAAGTAGTTTAAAGCTGGAATGAAAGGATAAAATTCAGCGAGGTTCTCAATGTGGCCACATTAGACGAAGACAAAGATGGCCGTTTCTTCTGCCTCTGGTCATCATGTCGATCTGAGGTTGTCTGCATGAATGAAAATGCATCTCTCGATTTATCCCGCCAGAGAAGAGCTGCAATAAATTTGACTGGAAAGATTTTAGCGATCCTGACTGAACTTTGGTCATGATAGAGCACCCCACACTTCTGTAAAACCCTCAGACCTGTGAACTGGCCCTCAGTAGTTTAAAGCTGTAGAAGCCAGTGCTGTGAGCTGTAAATGATGAAAATGAAATTAGAAGTACGAGCATCTGGAAACTTACACTGAGCGAGTTGATGAACAGGCAGGCTGAACTGTTAACTCATTCCTACCTGAAGGCTGAGAGAAGTGCAGACGATTTTTAAAGAGGGGGATGGGTGTAAAAGAAAAGCGGCATCATCAAAGATGAGCACTGTTAAATTGTTTGAATCTGCAGCTGTCGTCATGTTTGTCAGCAGTTTCTGGATGGGATTGTGTGATTCCTTAAAAATGTATCAATGCTGGGTGCGTGTAAACCCCAGTGAACAAAAAGCAGTGCAACGTTCAGCCATCTGCAATAGATGCAGTGTTTGAGTAACAATGATTTAAAAACTTTTAGCAGGAGCTGTTTATCTACAAAATGATCCTCAGGGTTTCTTGCTGTGCATATACAGAAGAAGGACTGTGGTGCATTAAAACCCAATTCAGTAGTAAAAAATAGCTCACATTCACCTTAGCGAGGGAACAAGCAAAAGAAGTATTTAGAGTAAAACGTTTAGATTTTGCAAAAGCTTCATAGATGTTTTTCATGGGATTAGATGAGCTGGCATGAACGGACTCATCCTTGGTTTAAAATGTGATCTTAGGACAAATAAACAGATATGTGTTCTTATATAAATGACTGTAGTTGTCACACAAGGCCAGCATGAAAGTGCTTATTTTGCTCTCTGTTGCAGGGATCATGTTCAACACAGGCATTGGCCAGCACATCCTGAAGAATCCTCTGGTTGTCAATGGGATTATTGAAAAGGTGGGAAGTATTCGCTGACGCTGCTACAGACAAAAATGTTAACAAATATTCACAAAATGTAAAATGTATGTTTGTTTGTTTTTTTAAATTGGGCAATCCTGCACAGACTTCTGATCTAACTGAACTGCGACGCGTCTGTTTTTCAGGCTGCTCTGAGGCCGACAGACGTGGTGCTCGAGGTGGGACCTGGTACTGGTAACATGACGGTTAAGCTGCTGGAAAAGGCTAAAAAAGTGAGAGCCTCAAACTGTCGGGGGTCTCGCTCCAAGAACTCACACTACACTTTTATGCAAGCCTTTTTCTGAACATGTTTTGCTACACAATATCACAGTTCATTTTTGAGATTTGAGATTTTATAAAATGTAGCAAAAACACAGTTAATTACATATTGTGGATAATTTGCATAAAAAGGAGCACGTACATGAAAATGTATTATCAGCGGTGCAGTCAAAGTTCTAAGTATCCACAGTCAGTGGAGCTGTGACAGACCGTGGAGGAAAAAAAAGTTACAATTTCGGGGAGAATGATGTCACTTCCTGTCCCCAAAAAGACCCTCACATTCTTGGAAAGTATAAAGTGGAAAGTGGAAAGTATAAAAGTGCTATAAGACACAGACTGGTATTTCGTTTCACTTTGGCGTTTGTTCGGCGCTACAGTGAACTCAGATTTTAAAAAGCGACTCTGTTTTTGCAGGTCGTCGCCTGCGAGTTGGACTGCAGATTGGTGGCTGAACTTCAGAAGAGAGTACAGTGCACGTGAGTGAACAAAGCAGCGCTGCTCTCACATATACTGTGCATAAAAGTAGTACTTGAATATAAAGTGATCTAATAAAAGCATTATTTTCTCCATCAGACCCTTACAAGCCAAGCTTCAGATATTAATTGGAGATGTGCTGAAAACAGATCTGCCTTTCTTTGATGTCTGTGTGGCTAACTTACCTTACCAGGTACAGATGTGTTTCTGCCAAATCCACACGAGCCTTTCAGTGTCTTTCATTGCACTTGGATCAAACGCAGTTTGTCTTTTGCAGATTTCATCACCTTTTGTCTTCAAGCTTCTGCTGCACCGGCCTTTCTTCAGGTGAGACACAGCTGGAGGTCCATAGAGGAAGTTTAATCGTCTCCTCCTTGTATCCATGCTGTTTTATGTGCCTGTTATTTATTTATTTTCTTCCAGGTGTGCAGTCTTGATGTTCCAGCGAGAGTTCGCCATGCGCCTGGTTGCCAAGCCTGGAGACAAACTGTACTGCAGACTTTCCATCAACACGCAGCTTCTAGCTCGTGTAGACCATCTCATGAAGGTGAGATGCCTTCTGATGGTTGTTTAATGCCAACAGCAACTCTCTAGACTGACACAGTGTTGATGTGTCTTTTATTTATTTTTTTAATGTTATCAGGTAGGGAAGAATAATTTCCGCCCTCCTCCCAAAGTGGAGTCGAGTGTGGTCAGGATAGAACCCAAAAATCCTCCTCCTCCAGTGAACTTCCAGGTGAGCGTTGATTGTTAACGAATCCCACTGTGGAGAAGTACTCATTACAAATGGGAGTTAAACTGAAGGCGTGTGTTGTTTTTGTTCTGAGTAGGAGTGGGATGGCCTCGTCAGAATAGCCTTTGTGAGGAAAAACAAAACCCTCAACGCAGCTTTTAAGTGAGTAGCTCTCAAACTGTTCAGTCAAAGTGGGTGTGGTCAAGAGCAGATGATCATGTGATCTTCTGTAGGTCCACTGCAGTGGAGCAGATGCTGGAGAAGAACTACAGAATTCACTGTTCTCTTCACAATACAGTGAGTGAACAACTCCTCAGCCTTCTTTAAAGATCTCGCCGTCTCCATTGGCTGGTTTTAATTAGAAGTGTTTTTGTGCATCTTCACAGGAAGTCCCAGCTGACTTCAGCATTAGCAAAAAAATCGAGAGTGTCCTTCAGGAGGCCGATTTCAGTGAGAAGAGAGCCAGGTCGATGGACATTGATGACTTCATGGTGTAAGCTGATGTTCTCCACCTACATTTGAAATGCACAGCCTGTAGCTTTTAGTGTGATTCCTTTCTAATTAGAGTGTAAAACAATACACAATAAGTATGTTAATAGATACATACACATGCCTCTTTTCCACTAGCACCTACTCGACTCTATTCTCTTCCATTACAATTGAGCACCTCCTTAGTGTGGGTAGCTCAATGTAATTTGTATATCACATAAAACACAGCAATCAAGCATATTGAGGCGATGGTATTACCTGCTGCTCAGTCTGGAGCTTTTTTCAGACTTGGTGTAAAAGACGAGAGCCAGAAAGAGTCACTCCCTGTCCAATCAGTGACATGCGGTCTATTCCATTTTCCGCTCCACTCTGCTCGCTTTGAACCTCGACCAAGAGTTGTTTTTTACTCTCTGCTAGGTTCTTCCAACTAATGGAAAACTCTACAAATTCAGATTCGAACTTGCCGTGTCACATATATATAAACACACTGAAGATGAATGTGACCTGTGTGTGGATGACAGGAGTCTACATTATAAACTGCAGGCTGCATGTGCTTGTGAAAGGCTTTACTATTTTAATGTGTTTAATTGTCTTTTCTTCATCATCTCCAGACTGCTGCATGCGTTCAACTCTGCAGGAATCCACTTCTCCTAACTCTGATGAGAAGATCTTCACATCGTGCAAAATTATCCCACGAGGGAGAATTATGTGGTCAGATTAGGGAAGAACAAACGGCCTGCCTGTTTCAGGCCCTGGAGCCCTCCTTGTTTGAGGGATGAAATATAAAATGCATCTGATATTATTTGTAAGTGCTCATATTGAGTGCTATTTTACATTTGTGGCAATATATGATCTGTAAAAACTTTAAGCTCAGATACTTTAAAGCCTCTTTGTGGTCTGTGAGTTTGTTCTTTGTCCAAAAATCTAACCAGACATTTTCTAAACTACAGATTTTTCTCCTCATGAAGTGTAGAAATGTTAAAAAACAAAAATAAAATGTGTAACTCTGAATCATGCAGAGTTACTCTTGCATAATAGGTCGCCTTTAACAAAGACTCAATATTCCCTGTCGCACTACATAAACAATTTGATTGCCTTCATCACAAGTCTTGCTTTATGCTTTTGTCCTGACTTTTTATTTTGTGAAAGTTTGTACCAGAAAATAAATCTTGTAATGGTGACTGCCACGAATATAACTAGATGTAAAGAAACTAGAAACATTAGAACAAAGTTTAGATAAGCTCAGAACAAGGATAACCAGTTAATGAGGACGGAAACACGGATACAGTAAGAGCACAGAAAGAACACGTCTGGAAGTTGTAGCTACTGTGGCCGCAAGAGGGCAATAAACAGCAATTAATGTGGTCATGTTATGGTGGAAGCTACTGATGCGGAGGTGACTTTCAAAATAAAACTCACGCATGAAATAATTTTGCCGAACTTGTCATTTGAGTACACTGGAGGCAGTTACTATTGTAAGTTAATATCTTCTTTGATATAGAATAAAACATTTGAAGTATTGTTGCGCTCTGGGGCGTGTACTACAAAGGAGGATTCTGTCTTGAACAGGTAACTTCAGGGTTAACCCTTAATTTTCTATACTGCGAAAGTGGTTCACTTAGAATACGTTACCGTAGCGATTTACCCAGCTACGAACATTCCAGATTAGAAATCAGGTATGAAATTACTGCTTGCTGATCAATCGGTTCTCCAGAAAACCGGGGTCAGCATGGAATACAGATTCTTCGATGTAAAATTAGTACTTTATTTTCGTCTTTCTGTTGGCTAAAACATTTTTGCGATTATTTTTGTTTTATTAGGCATCAATACCTGATCTTAAAACAGGAGGATACCTATACTGCTGCAGACTAATCCTATGTTTGAATTCTGTTTTTATGTTTATTGATTACTCCCATAAAGACATCACAGAGTGCAGCTGAAAGAATAAAACTAAACCTGTCAGAGGCATGTTTTAAGTCGTAACTTACAGAAAACACTGAATGAAACAACCCTGCATCAGGTTGTCAGGGGAACGTGCATGTGTATATTAGGTGATGTGGAAAATGTAGAAATGTTGTACTTTTCTCTCTTCTGCTGCTAATTCTCTTTTACGGCTGAACTGAGAACTAACTCAGTGATAAAATAATTTGAGTTAAATGTATATTTTACTGGTCTGTGTGCTAAATCACCAGATTAGCGAGTCCTTGTTCTTTACAGATTTTTGATAAAGTCTGATTGGAGTAGGTGACACTCACAGGGATTATTTTCTGTGGAGAAAAATGCCAAATGAGCCATTAAACTGTCTTTTAGATTAGTCACTTAACACCACTTCAGGGGAAACTTTGCTAGTTTACAACCAGCTTTGTGTGACTGCTTATCTTGATCATCAACGATAGAGTAAGTGAAACCAGACAGTGGAGAGATATGGGTATGTTGAACTCGCCCTGATGAGAAAACTTAAAAGTAGCACAGTAAAAGTCAAGGTGGTGAAGCAGAGACCACCTTTAGAGGGTTCATATCTACTCAAACTTGACTTTATGTTTATGGCAGTTAAAGATAATTTGGGTCACAAAAGTCATTGAAATGAAACATGACTTTTTATTCATTCTTCCAGCATTACATCTGGTGCAAACACTGAGCAACATAACCAATGATAAGTCAGTGATCTTCACTATACATTTATTAATAGTATTTCTAGTTCCATTTTTTTTTTTTTAACAAAGTTAAATGGGTGGAAAACATGTTTTACATTAAGAGCTTTTTGAGTCAGTTGCCACATGGCACAGACTGTAGCAAACTACATGTAAAAATCTGTCAGGGGCGACAGAAGGAAAGAAACACAATGTGGTTTAACGCTTCCTCCAAACTGGTAAAAATTCTTAGAAGGAAGGGAAAGGGAGAAGAAATATATTACAATGAAGTATGACTTTACGATGCCGACCGGGGGACCCCCGGACCACGAAACAGTGGTGTACATAAGCTATCACAGAGTGCACATGCAGAAATGTCAGCCAGAGCAAACCAGAAATCAAATACTGGTTTTGTGTAGTAAACTTTGAAGCATGTTCAAATGAGATGTCCTCTTAAAACCGATCGAAGAGTTTCCGTTCAAAGGAAGTACAAACGGGTATAAAAGAAAAATAATTTAAGTACAAGGAAAGGAAACTAAACATTCTCCATTTAAAAAGAAAATCATCTAAAGTGGAAGGAAATAAAAACTAGTTTCCTTCCAGTTTTCTAACAAGACCAAAGGGTGAGTGGAGAGCCAGTTTTGTTACTAGAGGGATCAAAACAAAAGATATTCATTGAGCCTGTTGGTACATTAGACAGTCCTTTAGTTTGTGTTTTCACAGCTGCTAGTGTCAGCTCGACTTGTGCCGAACATCTAGTGGTTATGTTTCTCAATGCGCCACTTAAACCTCTTCAGACTCTAAAGAGCACGTGGCCTCTTGGGATTGATCTGCTTACTGGCTTGCTCCTCCTCCTGCAGTGCAGAGCGGAATGACTTCACTTTATCTGTTGAGGAGAGCAAAAGCATTTCACACATTTAAAAAACGTAGCAGGAGGCCTGTACTGTTATTGTTAAGTGATGTGCGTGTGAGCTTCGGGCATACCTCGGAGCTCGGTGAGGATTTCTATCTTTTGATCTAGGATCTGCTCCAGCTGCGTGGCGTAAGACTCCACGTCATAATCCACCTCCTCCGTCATCTCCAGCAGCACCTTTTCATCTTCCAGCCACCGGATAGACTCCTGCTCAGAAGAGATCAAAGAGAAGTTATACATTCACTGTCAGGAGCTGCAATTTATCTGGATTCATACGCGTATGTGGGGGAAAAAGAAAGAAACCAGGAGAGTTGGAGTGCTTTCTAACCTGGAAAACAGCTCTGTGGTCCTCTAGGACCTGCTCCTCCATCTCCACCAACTGTGACACGGCCTCGTGGAAGGTGAAGAGCTGGGGAGACACTTCTTCCTCCTATGTTTACAGATTCAACAACAAGATCCAGATTTAAACAGAGGTTTTCAGGCGTTTTTAGTAGCTGCTTCTAAACTGTAGATAGATTTTTCCCCTTATACATCATGATGTCTCTAACAAACAAATATTCTTTAAACCCGAGTGAAAACCCATGTTTATTATTTGGGTTTTAAACCAGACTGAGTTCTTCCATTTGTGTTATTGTTGTATGAAGCATTTTGGTCAAAAATCTAATTCTCTTACAATTAAATGGACTTAACGAAAAGACACAGCACATCACTCTGAAATCTGGTTATCGGTGGACATCACCCTCATCACTGATAATTTAAAGTTTTAATGTTAATCCAGTCTTTGTAGATGGGGATCGGTCCGCCAGGGCCTCAGCCCTGCACACAAATGCAACTGACACCTACGGCGCCCTCCTGCCGCTGCTGCTCACGCGACCCGGCCCCAGATAAGCGGAAGATGATGGATGGATGTTAATCCAAAAAGAAAACACTTGGGGTAATGTAGGTATAGTGAAATTCATGGCAGCTGTGATATGGTAAATGGGCTGGTACTTATTTAATGCTCATATACCAGTTCATACCTAGCTAGCATACATAGCTACATACCAGTATCTTGCACTGACATGCACCTTGTAGGAGCCAGGGACTGAACCAGTGAGTAATACACAGCGTTGTTCTACCTGCTGTTGCACAGCAGCCCCATTTTCAGATATTATTTCCAGATGTAAACAGTATGATTTGTGCTTCAAAGAATGAACTGTGAGCACTTACATTCTGCTCACAGAGAAGTTTGAGGTCGTCTCTTTGTGGTGAGATGCTCAGCCACTCTTCATCCAAGAGATCCAGCTGGTTGACAGCATGGATATTGGGGCGTCCCCCTTCCATCACTTGGTTGGGGTCCACCGTTAGCTCCTTTACCCTGCAGACCAAAAGAAGAAATAAAGAAACGCATCAGGACGCAGCGACTACAGGTCAGACCTGTTCCTAACAAGGCTGATGTTTGGTTTGCGGTTCATGGTTTGCGCAGCATGGCAGCTTCATGACAGCAATGATGTCATGCAATGGGACAGATGACAATGCTCAATCTCCAGATATCAGTTTTCATGGTAACTGGAGTCTGGGTGGTCATAGCTCATGTTTAACTAGGCTCTCACAGAGCTGATGAGGGATTACAGCACTGTACCCAACCTGCAGGTGCCAGCGCTAATTAATTCGGACTACGGCCGGGATTAGGGATTACCCGCTGAGTGCTTGGCTCAAACAAAAGCTCACCGTGGATGCATTCCCCAAACAGCTAAAAGTCGAGTTTTGCACCAGCATTCTGACTTATCACACCCAGATATCACAGTTATCCCTGACATCCGGGGCATGAACAGTGATGAAACAACAGAGCAAATAAAAGACACACCCACACAGACAGACGTATTGTTCTTCAGGATTTAGCAGCTCAATTTAAAAAAAAAAAAAAAAAAGTTTTGTGTACAGTTCAGATCAAAGTCAAAGCAGGGATGAAAAGATGAATCACATCAAAACATGCAGATGAAAAACAGAAAGGGGAAGACAGGAAGTGTAGTGCAGTGAAGAGCTGATAAATGAGCTCATGGGTGTGTTTTATAATGCATTAGATACATAAAGGGACGGCATGCACTGTGTGTATTTGTGTGTGTGCGTGCGATGCTGTGCTTTGGGAAGTGCTTGACCTGCTGGGAGAGGTAGCAGCAAAGTCATCATACTCAAAGGTATTGGTGGGTGAGTGCTCAGGGCGGCTTCCCTGACCGCTCTGGGAGAAGGGGATGTCTGACGGACTAATCCCAAACTCCTTCACTCTACACAGCCATCATACCAGCACATAGAGCAGCAGAGGGCAGGAGACAAGAAGGGAAGAAAGTAGGAAAAAAGGGAAGAGGATACAAGAGTCAGAACGAACAAGAGTAAGCAGAGAAATTTGGAGTAGTACAGCTAATTTCAGTTTCTATAAAAGCCACTGGACATTATAGAGGAATTAAAAAGAGCTAAAATTTCATAAACGGGAATAATCCAAGGTCCTGTAACAGGGAGATACTGTCCAAATCACTGACGTGGGTCATCGCAACCCCACCTGTTAGCGTAGCGTAGTGTGTTGAGTGTGTTCTCACAGGATGTCATCCCAGGGGAGATGGTTGCGATCTGGAGGAAAAAAATTATATATTATTCAGATTTATTTCACATTCATTAATCTATGGAAGAGATGTAATAACATGGCTAAAGATGGTTTATGAAGACAGAGGACTGACCATACATGTGCGTGAGTTCTCTCCAATAAAGGAGTCTCTGAGGACCTGGGTGAGCTTACTGGCTCTGAATGGTGTATGGGGTTTGTTACGACCTAGAGCTCTGATACACTCCTGAAACAACAAGAGTGACACACTTGGTAAATAAAACCAAACAAACAATAGAAACAGTATACATTACAGTTCTCCGTTATTTCACCAATCAACTGAAAAAAATTTAATAAAAAATGAAGTGGTAGCCAACACTTGGGGAGTCAGCTACTCAGCTATCCTTCACTGCCCACAGACCTTCAGAGCCAATAAGCTTTTGTTGATCTCAGCTCCTTCTAGACGAGTCTGGCGGTCAGCGCTCGATGTATCCGCCCCCCTCTCATTGCCCGCAAGATCGATGAGGGAGAACTTTCCATGCATCTTCCCCTTCCTCCGGAGAATGATCTGGAATACGGCGTGGCTGCGAGATGAGTGAGCGTTGGCGGACGTCTGGCCTGATGTTCTGGGGGGGGCAGCAAATGATGATGAAGAAGCAGCAGCAGCAGCAAAAAAAAAAAAAAAAAAAAAAAAAAAAAAAAAAAAAGAATGAAAAGAACATAAATATTGTTAGGCGTCTGGACGATAACAAAGGAGTTTCACAAGTTTTGATCTGATCACTGATCAAATACAAGAACTCAAAGTCTCGGGATTCCTGGGAAAGTTTCTGTTGTCATACCTGCAGCTGTTTCCCACTTCGATGAGTTTCAGGACATCCTCTGTGCATTTGACCTCCTTCTCCTGCAGACCCACCACCTGCACTTGCTGTTTCCCGTCCTCCAGCACCCTCAGCTTCGCTTTACGATTCAGCAGGTCAAACACCTATCGTTACAAACACAGCTCTGTCAGCATTAAATAAAATCTCTCTTTTAGAAAAAAATAGGAAGGAAAGAAATGATCACACATCACTTGCCTTCCCACTGTAGATTTCAAAGAAAGTTGCGTACACTTGTAGATCTAACTTTTTGTAGCTGGGTTTCTTCAACATGAGAAATACATCCCGAGCTGCATAAAAACACATGAGAAATCTAATTCCACCTGATCAAAGCAAACCCTTCGTAATATTACCAAACGGATCTCATTTATCCTATAGTCAACAAAGAGCTACTTCTAATGTGCTTACCAGCTAATGCATAAATTCCTTTAGAGCAGTCTTGATTTTTCCCAGAGAAATCACCGCCCATAGTCTTTGAAACAATGAAAAATAAATATATACAAGTTAAAATGTATTTTATACATCAATTATATAAGATGCACTCCAACTACAAGGATAAAAGCCTTCTATTTTTTAAAGGCACACTAATTGTAACTCACATGTGTTTTTCCACTGCCTGTCTGTCCATAGGCAAAGCAGGTGGCCATGCCTCTCTCAAAAATGGTTTCCACAAGAGGTCTGGCAGTGAACCTGCAGGAGAGAGAACACACAGTCATGCTCTACTCCATCCCCCAATTTATACACAAAATATTAACAATTAATTAATTATTAATATTTTGTATATAAAATATGAATAATTAATTAATCTACTTTTGTTTGTGAGTCACATTTCTTTGGACTAAAGGAATTATATTAACAGACAAAAAAAAACTGATTTCAGTTTTTTGTCATCTATGAATTTTCAACTTGAAAATGTCAAACTGTGGCTGTTATTTTAAATATTTTGGTTTATTAACAGTGCAAAGAAATAAACAGTCATTTGTAGCACGTTTGTAAATGATTAAACCTCTGATAAAAACCATAAAACACACAATCAACAAATTTTGGTCAAATTTTGCTGGCTGAATGGCCAGGCCACTGCGCTGATCCAGGGTTTTCCCTCCTAGCTGAGAATTTGGGGCCAAACACTGTCTTTGATCAGAAACTGTTTAACAATTTTTTTTTCCCCAGACAGAGCTGTCTGCAAACATCTCTCAAAACTAAGCTAAGACAAACACTGCAAATACTGGAAAGTCTGGTTGTTCTTGATTGTGCCATTGCTTGGCAGAGACTCTCCGCCTGTGTCTTTCGTCAGCTTATCGTGTGCTGCGTCACATAATTTGAATCGGACTCGAAATTGAATAAATCTAACAGCTCAGATGTCGCTTCGGGTTACAAACCTGTAAACCATCTCGTTTGTGGTGCTGTCGTCGAAGGCGTAATCAAAACGGAAGGTCTGGTTCTCCAGGTAGCGGGTCAGGTCCACTTTTTGTTTAGGTTCATGAACCATCACCACATCCTTACTTGGAATGGTAATCACATCCAAATCCTTCATGGACAACTCTGAAACACAGCAGCGGTGACATTTTCAAATACAACAATATAAAAAAGTGCTTGTAGTATGAGATGAAACTCATCAAAGACCTTACCTTTTTTGTTGAGTGGACGTTTTCTCACACAAACGCATATTCTGTGCTCTTCAATCTGAGCGGTGCAACGAGAAGAACATTTATTAAACTGTGGCTGAAGGTCAAATCTTACTGATCAGGAGCAAAGAAGAACTTTCACCAGGTCTGCTGTGGTCAGGGGTCGGTAGTCTAGACTGGCTCGGAAATCTCGGATCATGTACATGATCTCATAGTTGGGGATGGTGGTGTCCACCTCCTGAAGGACAGAAACAGTCAATCAGACAATTACTCTGAACAAGAATATTGCAACAATATACTTGTTTTTCTGAAGCACAACAGATACATTATGTTATTTACAGAAAAAAAAAGAAAAAAGAACGACATCAGTGTACCTGAGCTCTTTTCTCCCTGAGCTCCTGCTGCTGAAGCCGGCGTCTTTCTCTTTTCTCTTGAAGTTTTTCCACCTCCTTCACGCAGTTTGACTTCCTCCTCGCTGCCATTTAGAAAAGAAAGAGTAATTCTCCCACCTTTCTCATCATGTATCAACAGCCTTCTCTTCCTCTTTCATCTCTCTTACAATATGTTACTGCTATTACTTTCCCAGCCTCTTCTATCAGCTTTCCTTTCTGTTGGCCTTTATTTAAACAGCAGAGAAACCTTGGGCTGGCTCCAACAAAGCAGAGCTGTGATGGAGCTACTACACACCAGGATGCAGCGGCTGGCACACAGTGTCTCCCGCATAACATTAACTGCTTGCTCTACATAACCAACAAAAGGCCTTTGCAGCACTGTGTTTCAAAACCTTTTTTTTCTTTTTATTTGCTTCCTCAAACACAACTGGACATGTGACCTCTGAAAGGAAAATGTAAAAAAAGAAAAAAAAAAGAAAGACAAAACCAAAAAACACTTACAATGCAGGATATGTGCCTTGTATTACTGTTTTAATCCAGTCTGATTACAGTAAGAGGCTGTTTCAGATCAAGAATGATTGTCTTAAGAAGGTTATTCCAAAGCTCCCGAGCACCACACCCACAGATTAGTTTTGTTTCAGGTCAATCAAACTATTAGTTACCATCATAAAGGAACACAAGTTAGCAAACATGTGAGTAAAAGCCACTTTTAATTCAGTGCAGATTTCATCAAAACCATGTTATTCGATTAGCCCCGGCTCGCTGCTCGCCGCTGCAGCCCCAGCTTCCCGCTGCAAAGCCCGGCCCGAGCCCTGTGACACAGTCCTGGCCTACTGCTGGCTCCAGTCCCTGAGAACCCAGACTATCGGAGCAGAGGGATTAATAATCTGCTCTAATCTGGGTGGAGAAGATGAGCTGGGTCAGCACCGGGACAAGAAGTATAAGGGGAACTCGGCACCATTACTGCTTATGGGCTATTCAGTCTGTGTGGAGGGGGAACAAGGCGTTCACATCATCCTCTCAGCTCTCCGAATGACAGCGAGCACTTTCAATAAAAGGCTATCATTGCTGTCTGAGCCCAGAGACGTAACACACATTACTGCAGGCTCTTCCACGTGTGTGCCCGTGTGTGACTCAGCAGAAATCAGACACACAGACCAAAAAAAAAAAAAAAAAAAAAGCAGCGCAGCCAAACGGCACCACATTTCCTCCCCCCCTCCTAATACCCAGAAAGCCTGTCTGCTGGATGGATTGTGAGTGTGCTGCTTCTTGTCCACACAACAGCTCTGAGCAGTACGTGGCAGACATTTGGCTGAGCAATCTTCTTGTTTGACTAGAGGTCTATCGGACTCTATTGGAAACTATCAGAATCACTGTGAAGCACTGAGGGCAGGGGTAACATGCAGGTGATACATACAAAGCTGTCCAAACTCCTTTCTGGATAGCAGGTGATGTGAGGACTCTGTGATGAACATGTGGTCAACAAAGACATGATATTAAAAGATTTTGATGATATGCTTTTGTGCGATCGATGCAGTTTTACTAACACTGACAGTATATTTGGATTCAAAAAAAGAAAACAATCTTATATGGATTATGGTTCACATAAGGGATTTGTCTAGAAGCTTTTGGACAAATGCTTAAAACTGGTTTCTTGAAATTATAATTTTCTTGGAATATGTGATGATTGTTACCGTTCTGTAGCTGCTGCTGTGTCTGGGCCTGAGTGGGCTGGGCAGGCTGCTGCGATGGAGGAGGTGGAGCAGGCTCTGGCTGCTGAGGCTGTGGAGGTCTGGCCCGGGTTGGAATTGCTTAAGACACAAAATCACAAAGATTAAAATACAAATATCATCGATCTAGGGGCTTTTTTTTTTTTTTTTAACAGCAAAAAGCCCCCGAAAATAAATAATTATTAAAAAGAAGGAACAGGAAGGAAAAACAATAACAACAAAAACAAAACAGGAAAATTAAGATGATAATAATGAATAAAAAACTTGAAATATGTTTACTTTGGTCAAATTTGTTTGCACAACAAACATGTGGATGGTTCACGTGTACTGAAACTATAAGGCTGTGAGTGTTATGTTTGTATTTTAGAAAAATGCTTTCTTACAAATAAGGAAGCAGCTGAAATTAGTGGGTAGTTCCATATATTTTGATTAGTCAGATATATTAAACAAAAAACAAAAAACAAAAACACTGTGTCTGTACTGATGCACCCCAAAGGGATTTGTGTCTCCTGCTGGGAGCTTTTGATTGTTAGCCAAATGTGTAAACCACTACACTGGAGCCACTATGTTTGCATTGGAGAACATATTCTATTAACCTATCAGCGTTACATGTAAACAACTACTGCCTGCCCATACTACAGTACCGTTTGGCCAGTGTTTGCTGCTTGCCATGAAATGAGTATGATATGAAAGCTTTTATGAGACCATAGCTGCATAAATGCAAAAATGGCATGTATAATCCAACTTTTGTGGATGTAAATGAAAAGATAATGTCATGAAAAAAATGATATGATGCTTGTGCTTATAAATGCTTAAAATGTTAGTTGCACCTGATTGCACAGGAGGAGTTGGTGGACAAAAACAAAACAAAAAAACCCCCACAGATTCTGTGCATTATAGTAAAATAATTGCTAAACTAAAGCGGGCAAACTCACAGTAGAAATTAAGAAAACAAAGATTGACAAACAAAAAACACAAAGCCATAGAAAGAAACAACTTCAATATCAATTAAACCACCATAAATATATGAGGATGATGTTGCAGTTCCTCAAACACTGCATGAAACACACCTCTATTATCCCTGGATGGAGTATCGTTCTTAGGAGGTGCTATTGTCCGTCGGTTCTGTGAGGGGAAAAGAAAGAAAGAAAAATGACTATTGAGTTAGTGTGATTCCTAATTTTGTTGTCACAAAGTTCCAGACTTTTCTTATCGTGACTACTCTGCATATGAAGATACAAAAATACATACGCTTTTTTGGAGGAGAGTGGTTAATGTATATACATGCTATAAAGCATACTGTGTGGCACAGATGGAGAAACAGTGTGACACAAGTGCAACTCCTGATTCCTCTTCTAAGCACCCTGTTACCTCAGGGGCAGAAATTCAAACATTTTCCTGTTATATCTGATCATTTGACAAATGTGAATATTGGGCAAAAATGTCTAATATTCAGTACTGGGTAAGTGATGATTTGCAGTTGGATTTTTAATTACATTTTAGTTAAATCTCTGATAAAGGAAAAACTGTGATGATGCAGCTCATGCCACAAAATACATAAAAAAAAATTTCTGAGGCTGTTGGTGTGGCAAAAGTGTGGTGGAAACCTTGAGCCCTGAATATTTAATGAATTTAGAAAGGAAAAAAGTTCCAAAAACACTGAAGACTCTCACCTGTTAGTCTATATTTATGACACATGGTGTACTTAACAGGACCAGTTAGCTGGTTACTGAGAAGGATCGAGGTTCTATAAAAGGATCCAGCAAACTGAGCCACACAGGTTACCCGAGGAAGCCTGGGCGCTAGCCCGTGAATGAGGGGTGTTAAAGGGTGACAAAACAAAGAGCTGCTATTCTTAGCAATGTAAATCACACACTACACCTTCAGGTGCTGATAAGGTCACACAGCACCACTCACCTTTGCAATTTTGTTGACCTTCACACATGTGGGTGTAGGAGGGGGTGGGGTCTCTGGACTAGGGGCAATTTCTTCATCTGGAGCCACATCTGGATTGAGTGCAAAAATACTCTCCAAGTCGATCTGTCCAGAAACAGAGCACCATAAAGTCATGTGACTACGTCTATGGTGGGGATCAGTCAGTTTGAAAATACAGTGCATCACTTTGATTTTCAAAATCCTAAAAAGGGCTTTTAGGGACAGATTTTGAACATAATTAAGGTGGACAAGAGTCCCAAGTGCTCTTGTCCCCCTTTATTGCTACTAACCCAAGTGCTTATATTTAAAGTTGGAGGTGTCTTGTGTGCTGAGAAGGCAAATATATCCATCAGATTTAATGCAGTAGGGCCAAAGGGTAGGTAATGTGAATACTGTATAAGCATTCACACTGAGATCTTCCTGCATGTTTTTGGCACTACAGAAACTGTTCTGGTATCAAAACGTTCAGCTTTTTCTGGAGACGTGTGTTTTTATGAAGACTTTGATTTTTCATGGCATTTTCCCACCACTGCATAATGACATCTCCTGCTCTATAAACAGAGCCAGGAGAATAACCAGAATAAAAATTCTCTCTTTCACACCCAAATCTTTTGACCTATATGTATAATATATACTGTACACCCTGTACATTGTTGCCCTCTTTCATCCAGTGTCATTCAGCGATTTCTCATTTCTCTTTCTGTTTTGTCAGAGGGAAAAAGTAAACAGCCTGAAGCTGCCAATATACCCTCTGCAGTGGTTGCTTTGCTAAAAGTTCTTTCCACAAACTAAAGTTTTCAAACAGTTGCAACATCTCCCTCTGTGTGTTTGTACGTCTCTGAGCTTCTGTGCAGGATTATGATTCAAATGGAGCTAATAACCGGCATGATCGTAGACTCGTGTCTCCAACACAACTGTGATGATTGCTTACAAAATTCAAGAAGTGCATGACTGACACACCACATCCTGTGTCGCGGATGATGTCAAAATTTCATTTTAAGCTCCAAGTTTAACTTTTTTTTGGTTTGGTTTGAAATAGGAATTTTCAGCAAATAAAGATCAGTTTTGGTACCTTTTTTGCTTTATTTTCAGTTTTTGGCAATCTGATTTAGCAAATTCGGCTTTGAATATTTTCAATATTTTTAAGCATTTCAGGCAACATTTTCAAACTGCAGGATTCAGATTGCATTTTTGCTGTGAAATGCTTTAAAAAAAAAAAGTGTTTTTATTGTCTTATTGTGTGTATATATTGTGTGTATACGCTCCAAAGACAGGGCTGAACCAAATGCAGAAACATACATTTTTATATAAATAATTCTGCTTATCTTTGTGCCTTTATGTCCATGAACAATAATTATGAAAATATGATGCAGCCGACCTGCTGCCAGATGTACTGTTAAATGTTCACACTGTCTACATGTGATCAGAGCTGCAGGGTGTGAAGGGGTGATGTGTGGTCAAACATGCAGCTTAGTTGCATAATAACAGCAGCTCCTGAACGTTTTTGGATCTATTATTCATTGCGTTGGAAAATAAAAAGCACTTTGTGCCGTTAGGGAAACTTTAAGAGGTAAAAAAAAAATAAAATAAAATGGTGGTAAATAGTGGTTTACCTCTTTTCCCTTTGTGTCTCCATTTTCTATCCACTCCACTGTGACACTCTCGTTGTCCTCATTAAGTGAGGTCACCATCGCCTGATGTATACGTCCTGTAAAAGTACCAGAGACTAGATGAACTCAAACATCAGATTAGCAGAAAAACATTAATAGCTGAAGGTAGAAAATATTGGGACCAAAATAAGTGTACAGCAATGGAAAATTAAAAGCATTTTATTGTACATTTTATTCTACATTGACATTTTCAATTGTGTGTCTGAAGTGTTATGCTCCTACTTTTTAAATATTTCCTATGCCATATACATTTAACCTAGCTTCAATTAAACAGTTTCAGTACTAATTATTAGGGCTGCCACAATTATTTTGAAAGTCGACTAGTCACAGATTATTTTTGCGATTAGTCGACTAATCAGATCATGCATCCATTGGACGTAAAACGTACAGCTTATTGCACCAGCATGCATCTGCTCTTATATAACTATCATTAGCTTACAGCTTTGAGTGTTTAAGGTATGTGCTAACTAAAAATAAAGACAAGATGATAGTTTATCAAATTTTAATGAAATCTACAGATTGTTTCGGTGAAGTTTAATAAACTCAGCCGTCTGCTCCTTGCTATCTAAAATATAACAGGACACCGGAGTATATTGTGTGTGCTATGTGAAAACTATAACTTTAATCTCAGCCAAACCGATTTACTCAGGAACAAATAAAATACAAAAAAAAAGCCAAACAATAACATTTTTAAATTATCTAAGTGACTAATACATCATGTTTAACC
>VURO01018412.1:0-24853 GCA_015108175.1 Pelvicachromis taeniatus
TCTTGCTCTTTTGATCCATCTGATTGGCCTTTATTTATTCACTTTATTTTTTAGTTGTTATTAATGGGACAGACATTATTAAGGGAAGGGAAAAGCAGAGAGAGAGGGAAAGAAAGGGAGGGAGGGGGAGAGAGAAAAGACAGAGGGGATGAGAAACACAACATATAAGAAAAGAAAATAAATAAATAAATAAATAACAAAATCACCGGTTGAGACATACAGAGAGAGAGAGAGAGAGAGAGAGAGAGAGAGAGAAAGCAAAGGCAACACAGAGCAACACAATATGGGGACCACAGCAATAATTTAGATTAACATTAAATACTAAGTTTTTAATGTTATTGCGCAGTACTCGTATAGTTCAATTCAATTCAATTTTATTTATATAGCGCCAAATCACAACAACAGTCGCCTCAAGGCGCTTTACATTGTAAGGTAGACCCTACAATAATACATAGAGTGAAAAACCCAACAATCATATGACCCCCTATGAGCAAGCACTTTGGCGACAGTGGGAAGGAAAAACTCCCTTTTAACAGGAAGAAACCTCCGGCAGAACCAGGCTCAGGGAGGGGCGGGGCCATCTGCTGCCACCGGTTGGGGTGAAAGAAGGAAGACAGGATAGAGACATGGGGAATAGCACATGTCTTTTCTATCACAGTTTTATTGTATAATTATCGCTTCTTGTTCACTCCGATTAGTTTTCACTGCGGTTTTTCTATCACACCTGATACACACTCACCTGCTTCCCTCATTTACCTGCCACATCGCCTTGTCTCTGCACATTTCCTACTTCCTTTTCATTACCCTTCATGGTTTTTTTTGCTTCCTTGCGTATTACAACCACCTTGGCTCCACCTCTCTTTGACTGATCTGCTGTAGGTGACCCTTTTTTTGGTCCCTTTACGGGAAAATATCTCACACACAGGTTTAAACATTGTCTGTACAAATATTCTTTTACATTCTGTGTGATATCTAAGAACCATCCGGCCAAAGTGGCGCCTACAGGAACTGCAGTTTTTGCGGTGCCTTTGCTTATGTACAATTTCCCTTCACACAAATGGGGCTTGCAGCTCTGACTCGTGGCATTTATTCTTAACGGTTAACTGTCTTTGCATATTAAGAAATACCAGGATTTTTTTCAAGCCTAAAATGTTTAATAATTCTTAAAGTCTGTGTTAAATGGGAATAGGATGATGATCAAAATAAAGAAATGATATCTATCTAAAATTTGGTTACCATGGGGATGTCCAAGATAGACACCTAGCGTTGCTTTTGGTTAAATTCTCTAAAGTGCCGTTAAAGATGACAAAAAAAAAACCTTTCAAAGGTGGGACAGCTGATTTTTAACTCTATTAGGAAGTGAAACATTAATCCGTTCATGATTGCAGTAGTGTCCTCGATGCAGCGTGTTCGCTATGGAGCGGTGTCTCAGTCTGGTATCAGGTCTGGGATCCAGACATGCTCAGAGCACCTCAAAAATTGGAGCGTGCTGCTGCTGAGAGCAGGCGGCTTTGTTGGCCTTCGTCTTTTGAGTTTAGTGCGTAACGGTTTTCAAACTATTTTTGCGAGTTTATTTTTGTCGTTAAGTTATTGTGAGAATGGCGTGCCCCACCTCGCCCATTTATTTTAACCTCATACTCCCACATGATCACTGAGGTGTGCTGATACTGTGTGTACCGAGGTCCTGAGTCCGGCTGCACCTGAACCGTGGAACAGCTTTGTGTTTGCTATCGGGTCCTCACTGGTACCGAACATCGCTGAGACCTTTACTGGTGTCGTACGGATTTGTTGTGTTCCTTTTTTGTGATTGTATTTTAGTACTACACATTAGCCACTTTGTTGGTTTTAAATGTGCTTGTGAGTAGATTTCACTTCACCTGAAGCGTGTGTGACTGTGACGCACAACTCACGCTGTGAAGCGATTAAACCTCACTCCGTTTCTTTTTAGACTTCATCAGTTTTATTTTCTAGACTGACTTACAAGGTGTGTGCGATCACCCTCATGTAGCTGTAGTTACTCGGCTACATCTCTGCCAGCCGAAGAACAAAGCGCCTGGATGTGATCGCAGCGGTTGGACAAAAATAATTGTGCTGGATTGATTTCTCTACGTGTGCAAGAGTGCAGTGTGTCAGCTTCAACTCGGGGGAAATGTTTGTGTGTGTGTGTGAGAACGTTTGTTTTTTTTATAGTTTCTTTTATAAAGAAGTGCGCAAAGAGAAGTGACACCTTCTGGGATCACACTTTTAAAGGTCATCATCTGTGTGTGTGTGTGTGATGCCACAGCTTTGTGCAGTGGGCTGTATCTTGCACTCTGCTGATCTGGACAGCAAACATGCAAATTAAGCTTTTACTGGCTCACAAGAAAACAAGAAAAAACACCAAAGTGCTGAGATCAAATAACTGACTGATGCACTACATTATAAAAAATAAATGTATCTGTCTTTTTCATGTCTTCAGGCACAGAACAAGCAAAATGGCGAGCTGACAGCTATCAAAGTCATCAAGATGGAGCCAGGTGAGAGATTTACCTGAAACTTCAAACTGTTGCCTGATTTTATCGGCTGATTTCATCTCGTGTTTCACTTTTCTCGCCACTCTTCGTTTTTACCACCATTTAAAGTCTTTCCGTGGTACATCAGCATTTAGTCTTTAACATTTCTACAGCGTGCAGTTCTTAACTGTTAATATAACAAAGGAAGTGTTGAAGCGTGGAAGTTGAGATGTTACCTCGAGGTTGGCTCGAGGGCGAGTGGAAGTCTCCTGGACGTCTTCGTTAGGCGTTCTAGAAAATAAGAAAAGTGTAAATCTGCAGGGGGACTTAACCTTCTGACCCCTACCCGAGTCCCACTCACACGTCTGCACCACAAGGTTTTTAATACCGACATCAGGGGCCGACACACATAGAGTTCAAGTATGTTGAGTTTGTCATGCAACAAATAGGACAGAATTGGGACGTTTCAGCAGTCATATGAAAAACTGAGTACAACCCACAACTTATCATTCTTTACAGACTTGCTTCACATATGCATTCATTTATGCACGGCTCTCTGAAGGCCCCACCGCAGCATTTCAGTATTTCCAACTTCGACCAGATCACCTTCATTGTTTTTTGTTTTTCAGCCGATCTGTTGTAGATTGAGGTCACTGTCCTCCACCACCGTGTTGACACGACGTGTTTGTGCTGATGTGTTGTGGTTGGTTTTCCAAAGGAAATTTTTGTGGTTTGTTCAGATGTTTTTTTTTTTCAAACCTAAGAGAAGAGGCTTCCTCCTGCATTTCATCTAAACAAGCTGTACTTGTTGTACGGTTGTACTTGAACCTTTAACACGCTAATTTGCTGGGACGTTCACTCCTGTTCACAACCAAAAAATGTCATTTAATTCCTGTATTTGAATTATCTGATCACTTTGTGCAAGAACTTCTGACTAGAGCTGCTTCGTTTCGGTTTTTGCAGTTGTGCTACGACCAGTTTTGAGCACAGAGACGACGTCGGCGTTTTAGCCGTGTTTGCTGGGTTGTAGACGTTTTAGCTCGTCTATGGACAAAGATAATAAACATTATTTCAGCTTTGTTGCAGCTTCATGTGGTAGAAGACCTTGGACCTGTTTTAATGCAGTGCAATTACTGTGTCCAATCATTGTCATTTCATTAGGGTGGTTTAATTTAACAAAATGGTTATTTCCTACAGTTGGAGCAGCGACATAAATCACACACACCGAGGTGGGAAACTGTTCGATTCTACCAGTGACCAAAGAAGGCAGCAGTGTGATTATCCTCCTCGTTTTCCATCAAATGGATGGAAATCATGCCTGATTAGTCTGACTGATTATCTGAGTGAATATAAATTTAAATGAAAAATATTTAAAGAAAAAACAGAAGGAAATGATTTGCGAGAGGTTTGAAACACATGTGTGAAAAGCAACATAACACATGGCGAAACCAAGTTTATTTTTTATGTTGTATTTCAGGTCCGAACATGATCCACCTGCAGCCAGTTTAGCACGATATAAAGGCAGATAAAGCCCTAATAGCACAACTTATAAACCAAAATGTGCTATTAGGGCTGTAGAAATACACGAAACGTGCCCTCCGACTGCACCTCTGTTTGCGTCTAATGCGCTGGTGATGATAACAAAGACGTGTTTTCTGTGTCTGACCCCACAGAGGACGACTTTTCTATCATCCAGCAGGAAATCATCATTGTAAAGAGCTGCAAACATCGCAACATCGTGGCATATTATGGCAGCTACATTCGGTGAGATCCCTGTTGCTCTTTCCTTCCTCCCGTTTGTTTTCTTGACCTTGGAGTTTACACACGGGTTTTCCTTTTCTGTCTGCAGAGCTAACAAACTGTGGATCTGTATGGAGTTCTGCGGCGGAGGCTCCCTCCAGGATATCTACCACGGTGAGTCATGTGACACAAGGTCGTGAGAAGATGCAAAAGTGTCTTTGGCTGTCAGATTACTGATTTCGTCGCTGTCTGTGCGAGTGGATTTGGGTGTAGCACTGTCTACACCCAACAATCCTTTCTGTGTGGAAAAAGAGAGAGAACAGGATCTTTTTTTCCCACACTTTCATGCTTTACTAAAAAAGAATGAAGACCAGCGTGAGAGTCTCGTTCACATGCTAGTGTCAGTGATTTTCCCTTTCAGTAAACGGACAGAAGTCTTTAACCAGCAGAGAGGAAAAAGCAAAAGTCTCTGCAAACACAGCCGCATGAAATCAAAACAACGGGCAGAGACGCTGTCCTTCTGGGTTTTTTTTTCTTTTTTCATTTGATGATGGAAAATCGACGAGTGCTTAGAGAACCCAGGTTGACTGGCATGTTGGACTGGCACATTAAAAATGCTGATATTTTTGAATGTGGGATTATTGCAGAGTGCAAAATGCAGAAAGGACAATATTTAAACCAAGTGCACCAACATTTACTAAGATTTTCAGTGCACTTTGCTTCTAATTGTGATATTTAATGCATAAAAAAGCATTTCTTAATTCTTTTGCACTTGATATTTAAATGAACTGACTGCACTTGTGTTTAGAAAGCAGTTTAACTTTTGTAGTTCACTCTTAATGCTAAGTACACCTGTGAGCTCTGTTTGGGATCAGCGCGGTTTATTACAATAGTAAATCTGGCCCATTGTGCCGCTCTACACCCAGCGCACCTTTTAAAAAACAACTTGGGGTCCAGTGTCTGACCCAGAGACACTTCAGCATGTGGACCAGATAAGCTCCGCCTCCTGAGCCACAGCCATGGCTCATTCATCACAGAGGGCAGAGCAGAGCTGCAAGCACAAACACGATGCTTATAGTCCGCTTACATTTATTATAAATCTCAAATACTGATCATATTTATTTATAATGAGCAGTTGTGGCTCAGGAGCTGGAGGGCATGATGTACTACTTGAAATGTTCAATTTCTTGAATTGTCTTTGCACACGATATTAAAACCCAAATGTTGTGTGTGTGCAGTGAGTACAAGCGTTTTATGGCAGAGAATAAAGAGACGTGTGAATTAAAGTGAGAGTAGAAAAGTCTTGAATATTAAATATGACTCTGATTCATACATTTATGGAGAAAACAAGCTCGTAATCAGGTTAACGGAACGCTATTCACAATCAGTCTGACCATTATTAATCTGAGAGACGCGCAGACATGTACAATACCTTAAATAGCGTGTGAATATTTAACCAGTTATAGCCAAAATATTTAACTGAAAGGTTTAGAAAACCTGCAGACATCTTGAAAGTCGCCTTAGTGGCACTTTTAAAAAGATTAAGGAGGCCAGTTTTTTATAAATATGAGTGTGAGGCTGCCTTAACAATACCACGGTTTATAACGGGGTTCTAGCTGATTTAAAACAAAAGATACATGAGCTTGAAAGCTTGAGGCTTTCACACATCCTGCACATGCAGCTGGGTTTATTCAGGCTTCTTAACGAGGACAAATTTCTGCACGAAAGGCCAAATCAGCCCTGAATACAGAAGCACTGTGACAGCTACAGATCCGCAGACATTAACAGCACACTGAAGTCTTTGAGCAAGTATTACAAATCTTCAAAGGAAATGACCGTTCACATCGTTTCCCTACACTGAGCATCGTAATATCTTTTTTTAAGACGTGGCTTTGTGCTTCTTTGAAGTGAAGCTGGTCAGAAATGTTATGAAAACCGGAAATGTTGTTTTCTAAAATCTGCAGCCTGAATTTTAAGGCTACACACGATCACAAATGATCGCTAAATGAACCTTTTTTCAGCTCTGCGTTGTTCTGTGACTGTTTTGAAACTGTTATGTTAAAAACTCTGTGATGTCCACAGTGACGGGTCCTCTGTCCGAGGCACAGATAGCCTACATCTGCAGGGAGATGCTACAGGTAATCACATTTTTTATTTTACTGTTTCCTGTTAGTGAGTTAAACACACAGTTTGTTCCTCTTTAGTGCTGACGTGAATTTACTAAATAAAAATATTAAGCAGTCATACCTGCCAACACTTGTGTTTACTGGATTTTCTGACCATCTCCCAGCATCCTGGTATTTTCTGTTCCTCTCAGGAAAACATTTGCAGGGTCTTTTATGGGAGACAGCTTGTTTTGTATATGCCTGAAGCTAATCAAGTTGGCAAACCCAGCAACCCACAGCATGCATACATAGGCAGCATATTTTTTTTCAGTGGCAGGAGAAGCTGGAGCCCCAGGAGAAAGGAAAAGGAAAGGAAAACAAACGTACTTCCAGTACTTCAAGAGTACTTACAGTACTTCAATGTCCATCTAACGGTCTTGGCTAAGAAGACAAGCTGAGTGAAGCCTTGTGTAAAAAAAAAAAAAAAAAAAATCAACTAAATGATGGGAAGTCGAGCGATATCCCGGCCGACGCGGACGACGCATTGACGTCATTTGTTCAGTCAAACCCGGTCACGGCATGACTGCAAAACCTGCATCGTAAAGGTGCAGATGCTGATGTGGCTCTCTCTTTGCATGAGTCTTTCAGTCACACCAAATACAGGACGCAAATCATTGCCAACTAATGAAGTTATGAAATGACTGTGAGCGGACCACCATATGACATCCAACCCACACACACAGAGGAGTATGACCTCTGTTTTCACTGAGACGCCAGCTGTCCAAGCCTCCCTCACACCCAATATTATTTCCACGAGTTTCTTGTTGTTCTAAATGTTGAGAAAAGACATCTAAATGTTTTCTGGGATATCCATAGTTTTCACCTTTTTCGGGGCCTTCGACTCTGACTATATTAAAGCACAAACTTATGCGTCTCTGCGACCGTTGCGAGGCAGACAACGAGCGACAAACTAAATGACAGAAAACAATTCGTCCCCTGAACCAGACAAAGATCACAGGAGTGTGAAATGAGTGCACGGGCTCTGGCTCCAAAATGCAACACTGAAAAATGAAACTACACTTCAGTAACTTCAGTCCTACTGTACAGAGTGTGTCACCAGTCTCATTATACACAGCAGTGGTTTCCTGATGGTTAAACTAGAGCATTTAGAGGAACTTTTAATCCCGTCAGATCATATTCTATCAAGTGTAAATGTTATCAGGTCACATTAAAGGCTTTTATTTTGTCGTGTGTGTGTGTGTGTGTGTGTGTGTGTGTGTGTGTGTGTGTGTGTGTGTGTGTGTGTGTGTGTGTGCGCGCACACGCAGGGCCTGGAGTACCTGCATGCAGAGAGGAAAATCCACAGAGATATTAAGGTGAGCGTGCCGATACGTGACGTTCGATGTTTATTCTTTGTTCGCGCCCGTGTTGCTGTTTTTTGTGGGACAGCACATTTAGACCTCAGCAGATGAAACATGCAGATTGGAAAAATTGGGTCAGTGCGGTGGCAGAGAAGAAGATGTAAACAAGGCGAATGTTGTCCTTAAGATTTGGGTTCATGGTAGCCCTAAAAAAATATTACTATTATTTTATTTGTGTCAGCTTAGTGATGTATTTTGAAGGCAAGCGAAAGCGCTTCATGTTTAAAAAAAAACAACAACATGAAAAAGAAGCTTCATAAAGTTAGAAACTGTAAATCTGTATTAGTCAGAACAGACGATATAAAAATACATTCCTAAATGTAGCTGAATGAATCTTGTGCATTTTTTTTTTTATTTCCATCCTGTGTGGGTTCAGTTAAAGATCACTGAGTGGGTAAAGAAGACTTTTATAAATATATATGTAAGAAGATGTTTGTGTGTTGATGTTTTATCTCGCCCTCTTTTACCTTTTAGGGTGCCAACATCCTCCTCAACGATCAGGGCGAGGTCAAGTTGGGTAGGTGGAAGTTTGCACTGTCTGCTTTGCACTGTACCGGCACGGTTGGCATGACTCATTCACCGCAAACAGAGACGTTCTCACAACGATATCTCCGCTGTCGTGTTTACCGAAGAACCAAATCATGAATTAGATGTCTGAATTTTCACCTGATTCGCTGAAAACACAAACTTGTCAAAGATTGTGTTCTTAGTTTTGCAGCAACTCTGAAATAAATAACTTGATGGCTCTCATTTTGTACGACAACAAAAGGAGGAAATTAAGTCGTTGAAATATATGAACGCGTGTTTAATTTGTGGTTAATTTTGGCTTTTATGGATGGTTTTCTTTGTTGTGCAGCTGATTTTGGGATCTCAGCCCAGATCACGGCCACGCTCGCACGCAGGATGTCCTTCATCGGGACGCCGTATTGGTAAGATCAAAACTCAGACGTCGTTCAGCTTTTGTCCCTTTCCACTACAAAATCGATCATTTAGACCACAGACTGTATACACCTCGCCACTTTATTAGGTACACTTTGCTAGGCCTGGGTCAGAGCTGCCTTAGTTCTTCATGTCATAGATTCAACAAAGTGCTGAAACATTCCTCAGAGATTTTAGTCCACGTTGACATCGCGCGACGTCACACAGTATCATAGCATCACATAGCTGCAGATTGGTTGGCTGCACGTCAATAATGATCCGGTGACTCGTGAGAATCAGGTGAGTGTGGAGGCCTTCTGAGTACAGTGACCTCGTTATCATGTTCAATAAACCAGTTTACCATCAGTTGATACACTGCCATCATTAAGAGATCTACTCAGGTAGACTGTGGTGTTTAAACGACGCCCAGATGCTATGATGCACCCTGGCAGGATGGATCCACGCGTTCACGTTGCTTATGCTAAACCCTGACCCTTTCATCTGAATGTCACAACAGAAACTGAGACTCATTAGTCCAGGCAACGTTTTTTCTGATCTTCTGACTTTCAGTTTTGGTGAGCCAGCGTGAACTGTAGCTGACAACAGGAAATTCACACCTGGTGGTTGTGGTCTCCTGCTGCAGCCTATCTGCTTCTAAGCTTAGTTGTACTGTAGCCTTCCTTCATCTTGAAGCAGCCTGGCCAATCTCTTCTGACTTCTGGCATTAACGTGGCATTTTTACCCGGAGACCTGATGCCACTTCCTCTGTGAAATCTGCAGATGGTTGTGCAGGAAAATTCCTGAAAATCATCAGAGTAGCCCGTGTGGTACAAACAGCTGTGGCACATCCAGATTCACTTCAATCCCCTTTCTTGCTGTTTCTGATGCTCAGTTTGAACTTCAGCAGGTCATGTTACCGCGTCTACATGCCTCAGAGCGCTGAGTTGGCAAGTTGGACAGCAGGGAGTGCTAAGACTTTAGCTAGGGCTATTAAACTTGGATGGTTTGTAGCACACAGCAGGTTACAATATTATTTAGGTCACTGTAGTAGAAAAGCAACAGCACAAACGTGGCGACGAGATCCAGTTCAGTGACTAATTAGGTGAGGTGGAGCCCGGCAAACAGGTGACTCCCTGGGGACACCAGTCAACCAGCCGAGGGGCCACACTGACCACACGGCTGCCTGTAAAGCAAAATGCACATATGTTTCTGTCCATAGAGGCGCGGCTTTTTGTACCAGGTTGGGAACATTTGTTTGTTTTTGCTGAAAAGTGGGACATTTTAACGTGAGCGTCTATGAGGACCGACTCGCTTTTGGAACCAGCCTTACGTGGCCGTTAGAGGAACCGCATGCCCGCGCACGCGCTTCATTTCTCAGCCGCCGCTCGCGTCTGATCGAGAATGTAAACTGGTGACGATTAATTCTTAATTGAATTTCGGATTTTTGTGCCAGTCTCGCTGCGGCGTTTCCGCTTTCCAACCGCCCTGAGCTCTCGGTCTAACGTTCCATTAAAAGGCGCTACAGCTTGCGGCTGGCCACACTGAGTCACTGCACAGCGTACGGCACATATCGCTGACTTTTGTTCATGCTGCTTTAGCCAAGAATCTTTGATACCATTTGCCCTTTGTACCGCTGCTGCCTTCGTGGATGATTTAATGTTGTTTTTATGCTGTGTGGGTGTTCTGACCTCGTGGTAATGGCAGTTACTAATTACATATGCTACTTCTAACAACCGCAACCACCCACCCCTGTACCATGTGGTTCACACGACCCCCACGTCAAACGTCTGGAGCTACAAGACATTGCATTAATTATTTTGATAATTCTCATTACTGTGGGTTCTTTAAGTCTGCAGTGTAAACCTGACACAGTGGCAGTCTGTCTGTATCATCATAACAGTCCCGCCCTCTTTCCCCTCTTTGTTTGGCTTTGTATTTGTGTTAAAAACACTTGCTGCTGTATCCCTGCTGTCCTCAGGATGGCCCCAGAGGTCGCAGCCGTGGAGATTAAAGGCGGGTACAATGAACTTTGCGACATCTGGTCTGTGGGCATCACAGCCATCGAGCTGGCAGAGCTGCAGCCTCCAATGTTTGATGTCCACCCACTGAGGTAAACGCACACTGAAAGACGCGACTCACATGCCCGAGCACGTGTACACTGCTGTACCCACAAACAGACACATTACGAAGCCATGCAGCTTCCATCTTTAATTTATTTAACCACATCGAGGATGCTTCCTGCTGCTACCATAATAATATTTCAGGTCAGTGCTGGAGATGTTTATATGCACTCACACGGGAAGTCCCTTTTCTGACTCCCTGATCCGTGAGCAGAGTAGGATTTTTAGACGTGTCCGACACGTGTCATCACATCATTGCTTCTTTAATACGCTTTATTTTATTTTCCTATAACTAACCTCGGTTTTCACCTGGTGCAGAGGTTTGCATGTAAAGGTCAGTTCATGCAAATCATGCTCTTCTGCACTTACAGCTGAGGCCTTAAAACAGTCATCCTGCCTGCTTGAGCGTAACCAGATCTTTGAAGAGACGCTTCTGCAGAGGCAATACTTTTTTCAATTTACTGCCGACGTCAGTTAACATATCTGATCTTATTTCATCCTGAAGGCTGAACCCCCGTTCTGCCGGCACACTCGAGATGCCGGCATCGTTTCAGCCCAACTTTTAGAGAATATTTCTAACAGGGAAAAGTGATGTGAAGTCGTCAGAGGTCTCTGAGTTTGGATCCTTCTGATCCTGCCAGCATCGAGGTTATCATAGTGTACTAAAACCGCATGTTGGCAGATGTCCACATCCATAACTGAAATAAAAACAAAAGCTAGAATGTAAAAAAAAAAAATCAAACCACAATATTAAATACTGAACTAACTAAAATAAAATTCAAATATAGAAATAATGTCCTCGGTCCACGGTGGCCGTGTTTGCTGAGACTTCAATTTCTCTGAGAGTGTTTCTGCTGTGATGTCTCTTCTGAACTTCTCAGATTTCGCCCTTGACAAACACACAGCACACATTATAATAAGAAAGAGAGTTAAACGAGCAACAAAAACTGAGAGAAAACACTTTCAGACTAAACAGAAAGTGACTGTGGAAACTAATTGAAACTAAACTGAATTCATTAAAAAAAACCGAAATGGAAATCAATATTAATCACGCTCATTTGACAGAGAGGAAATATCATGATTTGAAGCAGACAGATCACAGACGCCCTCAGATGTTTCTCATTGTTCATAAAAATTAAGACCAAATATCTCTTGTCATCGGTGAGATCTTCACCTGAAGCAATATCGTTAAAGAAAAGGCAGAAAAGGAGGCTGTCTGCATCTCTGCTGCAGGTTCCTGCAAAGCAGAGGAAGCTGAAAAAGTCCAAGTTCAAAGGAAGTCGCTGGTGTTAAAGATAAAGGCATGATGGGGTTTTTTTTTTGTTTTTTTGTTAAGGCCAGTGAGAGATGTGAAGTCATCGAGTCGAATCATTAGGCCGGTTCACTTCTCATCAAATATCGTGGGTTTGTAGTCGTATCGGTCGTATCTCTCACAGAGCTCACCGCTTACCTGCAGTCAGAGCGTCTCGACTGGCTGCAGGTGGAAAAATATTCCACAAAAGACGCACCGAGCATTTCACGCATTGAGCTGTTATCTTGTTGCAATCACACGCGCGCGCATGTGCAATAAAAATGCTCTGCAGATCTTTCTCAAGATGTCTGGAAACACGTGCGCACGTGACACACGTCGCGGCTCGCCTCAAATGTTTCCCCACGAAACATCAGCATGCATGTGGACAGAGCCGAGCGTGCTGCGTGCGCACGCTGACATTCATAGAAAACATCGAGTGTTTCCACCACCCACATGTACCTGGTTACTCACACACCCTCAGCTGACTCAAACAAACACTTTAAGTCATTCTGTGTGTTTTAATGCCGGCCGTGCTCTGTTGACTCTGTTTCTTCCTGTAGAGTGCTGTTTCTCATGTCCAAGAGCGGCTACCAGCCTCCTAAACTGAAGGACAAGTCAAAATGGTAAGTGAAAGCCTGCAGCAGCACTACTGAAGCACTTTTTTATATGTAATCAGCTCGTCGTCGTCAGGCGCAGCCTTCAATTGTATGCTTGTGTTTTTGTGTTTTCTTGACCTTCAACATGTTTCCCATCTTCAGGTCGTCCAATTTTTATAACTTTGTGAAGGCCATGCTGGTGAGGAACCCCAAGAAGAGGCCGAGCGCCACCAAGATGCTCACGGTCAGTAGCGCTCTCTCACGCGTGATTGTCTTTGGGGTCATTTTGTGTTATTTCTGCATCAGGCCGATCACACGATGTCTACGGCTCCTCAAAACATACAAACAATGTGCTGTAGAAGATGCCGCTAAATTCTTTTGTGATGTGTTGTAAAGCTCAATGTTGCCATCATGCAACACATTAGCTTTACACCCTTTACACATGCACATGAGCCCCCCCCCCCCTTGAGTTTTCCATCACACAACCATGATTACTTCCTGTGTCACCCGTGGTTAGACCTGGTGCAGGTTTCAAACCCATAACGAGTCGCCTGCTTTCTTATCTTTTCTGCGAGCTTGTCCTGATGTCTGTCTCTCTGCTCGCTGCAGCACACCTTTCTGACCCATCAGTGCCTGAATCAGGAGCTGACCCTGGACCTGCTGGAGAAGTACAGACACCCTGAGAAACTGAAGAGCTGCCTGGTCACAGACGATGAAGAGATGGAGGTCAGACTGATGGAGGTCTCTGTTTGTATGGTGATCCCAGCCTCGGACGTTCCGTGTTTTTGGCTTAATCGTGTGTTTTGCTGTGATTGAAGGTGATTGTTCCTGGATCTTTAAGGAGAATCCAATCCATCAACAAACACAACAAAGCAGGAAGAACCAACTCTGACATAAGCTGTAAGAAAACCAATAAATTTCACTCTGAAATCTTTTATTTTATTGTTTGTTCCCAAGTGTTCCCTTCTAGGAATAATTTCTTCTTGGGTCTTTATCCCAGCTAAACAAAGAAATGTTCACATTCACAACTCACAGCAAGTACATTCAGTGTGTACAAGACTCAGTACCTCCACCAAGGCTGAAACTTCCCCTCACACTGTGCGTGAACTGTGTTCCTAGATCCAGATCAGGTTTATTTTCCTGAGAATATCAAAATGAGGTGCCTGGATTCTTCTTCTTCTCTCATTCTGTGTATTTATGAAGATATGACACCATATGTCCATTTTTCACAAATCTCACAAGAGTCAAGAATCCTTCCAAAAATGTCACCACCCACATTTGGATCATCTCTAAAAGTTAACCTCCTCTAAATCGGACCTGTGATCAAATGTTCAAATGTTGGTTGACGTGTGAATGTTTGCGCTTCTGATAGTTTCGTTTTCTTGGCCTTCGCCTTGACAGCTGTGGTCACCGAGTGTTTCACTAATCCTCTGCTTCAGTCCTGCTGCTCGATGATTTTTACGTTTTTGTTTTATTGTTTTTTTGTTTTGGCTCAGTGAATCAGATCTACACTCGGAGGCCGACGAAGACCGACTCACCGACTGTAACGGTGAGTTTATATTACACATGGTTTTTACATGCCTGACATGCATACACACAAATTCTACATCCATATGTACATTGTGAAAAAACACTTTAAATGTATTTATATGAAGATTCGGTTACAAGGAGAACTTTTTCTTTCTTTTTTTTTTTTTTTACAGTTAAGGCCATCGATGGGACCGAGTGACATCAGCAAGAGCCCACCAGGGTATGTGGGTCACACATCAGTCCCACAGTCGCATTAAAGCCAGCATGTTATTAAAACGTTCTACCTGTCTGCCCTTTTCCTGCCGCAGGGACCAGGACTCAGAATCAGACGACGACTATGATGATGTGGACATGTAAGAAACATCACACTTTCCCCAACTCAGAAAGAACACACAGCTGTTTGTCTGCGTTTCCACTGCAGTGAAGACTGCAAAGAGCTTTACACATTAGTCCTCTGAGGTAGAGACTGCTGGACTTCATATAAAAAGGCACTGGCCAGATTTGTGTGTGTATGACAGCCGGTGCAAACAGTGGTATCTTCCTCAGGGTCATGTTGGAAAAGTCTGAGACTAACACTTCGGCCGTTCTTCACCCAGTGTAGGTTGCAGGACCTACACTGGGAGAAACTTCTCTCAGTTTAACCTGTTAGCACCAATCTTAGTACGTACGTCTGAAAACAGCCGTATTTCAGCTCAGTGCACCGAGAAGACGTGTTTGCTTCTGTAGGCAGTAATCAGTGATTTCAGCGAATTGCATTGACACCGTCTCTGTTTGTCTGTCCACAGCCCTACGATACTGACTCCTGGGTAAGCCCAGTATTTATCCCCTTATTTATCTTTATTTTATCTTCCTTTAACCTTTACCCAACTTGGCATTTGTGTACGGACAGCAAAGGAAGAATTGCGTTGCACAGAGAAATGCTATTTCTTCTGTACATATGACAATAAACGCTTTGAACGCTTGAACGCTGTGACGTTGTTACGGCCCTGGCCATAATTTATACGTTTACTCCCATCATTAACGCAGCAGACTGAACCGACACTCTCTCTGCCGACAGGTTCATAATGCCACCTGATGAAACGCCACCTCCTCTTCCTCCAAAGGTGATTATTAAGTTGTTAATGTGGGGATGTTCATGTTGTTTGACTGTGAAATATTCATGTAAATGTTTGAATTCAACATTCGATTTCTGCTGAAGTTTGCCTTGGTCCTCTTGCACAGTTTAAGTTATTTAGTGGTCTCTAGAACTTTCTCTGAGGCGTTCTCTAGTATTTTTGTGTCTTTGTGTAAACCCAGACTGATGTTTTACAGTGAACCTATTATGCATTTCCTCTTTTTGTGCATAAACACATTGTTACAGCCTTGAAAGTTCATATTAAGCAAAGTTTCTTATAATAAAAGTCAGAAACTATACAAGTAACTGATGTTCCTGCTGCTTTAAACATTCGGTTTCAGACCGTTTTTTCTACTCTTGGCTCTTTTTGCTGTCATAGAGTGAAAATGCCCTTGACATGATCACATTGGGAACAGACCCCAGACCCGCCTACCTCTGTTTGCGAGCGGCAGCCATTCAAGAGAAAATCGTCTTAAAGTGGGAGGGCCTAAAACAGCTTGTTTCTGACAGAGTCTGATTCTGCACCAAGCATCAGATAAATGAGGATTATTTTGATCATGTAAAGCTACTTTTATATAGTCAAAAGATAAAAATATAGACATGGAAGCTGGCATAATAGATGCCCCTTAGAAAAAATGATGATTCAAAGATGAGAACTGTAGCAAACACTCATCAGTCATTTTACCAAAAGTCTTTTGTGCCTATTTTGGGTTTTTTTTTTTGTGCAGCCCAAACAACGAACCAGCTCAGAGGAAAGCATGGCGGCAGAAGATGATCGAACAAGAAAGCTGGTCTCTCTGTGCGCCCCCACCCCGCTCATGAGGACGTCCAGTGGGACGCACGTCCGGCCCACGCCACAACCACGAACTACACGACACTCAGGTGAGCTGCTCTTGTTTATATCGAAGAGTATCGATCTTTTTTTTTCATGAGTCGCCTGCTCAGCCAGCTGAGCTGTAGCAGCAAGACGCTAACATCAAAGCATCTTTTATACGACTATTTTCTTATTACTCTGTGTGTGTGCGTGTATGTGCGTGTTCCAGACCCTGCGTCCTTACCTCTCCAGTTTAATGAGCCCCCACCTGACCTCCTTCCTCCCGAACTTCCCCCTAAAGGCATACGCAGACGGCAGCCTACAACAAAGGTAAGACGAGGGGAAGATGACATTTCTTAAAGGATTTTTCTACACTTTTGTGCTTTCCAACAGTGAAGCGTCGTGCACGTCCACATCTTAGAATAAAGGTGTTCAGAACACACAGAAATAATGTCCAGATCAGAACAAACGACCCTCTTTGAGGAAGCACAGATAAAGTTCAGTGATTGATTTTTCTGACAGTCATGGAGGAAACTGAGCCTCACATCTTCCCATTTCCTCCCAGGTTATCCACATCTTCTCTCCGCCCTCACAGTGTGACTGCACTGTTATCATCGTCATCATCATATTTTTCTTTCCGTTTGCAGGACCATCCTGAGTGTGCCAGCCCCGTCCTGAAGAAACCTCCTGTGAGTTTCTCCTCCCTGCACATCAGTTCTTTAGCTGAGCAGCTCAGATTTTAGATCTTTTAAGTTTACTTCTCAAGTGAAATGATGAACAGTATAAATTCATTGGTGTCTGTATTGATCTTAATATATAAAGTCAAACATTAAGAGCTTTAATCTTGCAATTAGTTAGTTTCGGTCAATTATACATACATGTTACTTATGTGGATGTTCATATTAAATATGGGCAAACTTGTAAAAAATGAGATCAGCATACAGGCAAGTACGAATGCGGCTAATGAGAATAAAGACAGGAACTCGTCAGCCGAAGAGGATGCCACCTCCTTGTGGCTTGAATGGTTATGCACACCTGGGTCACCATATTCTGAGAATGCAGTGATGTGCGCAGCACCCCACCCAGCCTTTTCACTTCTTTGCCTTTTATCGTTTATTCCTCACTGTTTAAGGCAAAGTGAGGAAAGGAGAGACAGAAAGCTGGGAGGTCCCTCTCCGCAAATATTATGTCCACGAGTGCAGATCTTAAAAAGCATTGATTTTCATTTCAAAACGGTGCAGGGCTCCTGGACCTGAAAGGCTGCATCAAACCACTAGTATATGCTAAATATCAGTTATTTTGAGCTGTGAATCATGCAAACCTACTCTATGGAAAGCCCAAGTATAAAACACAAATAAGCAAAATACACCCATGTTAAAAGAATTCAATAATAAGTGATATATGAAAAGAAAATAGCAAGCATGGTGCAAAATGAAACTGTTTAAAATGTGTGCAAGTAATTTACATGTCTGGTATTCTTCATGAAGCAAACGCGTCATCACATCCATGTAAACTCCATATAAACTAGAGTTTACTTTAAAGGCTTCTACATAGAGTAATAACATTTAAAGTACAACTGAGACGTTGCGGTACATTTGGGCTGCGTTCCACAGTTGCTTATGCTTTCCTTCTCTAAATGTCACTCCTCTGTGATCCTGTGGTCTTAAAACCTCTTCGACCTTTAGCGCTGAAGGAGTAACCATTTAGTGGGCGTGTTGTAGGTGTTTGTTTTGTAAGATTCTTTCAGTGGTTTGAAATCATGTCTTCTGCAGAGAGGACAGCGTGAATAATTTAATGCCTTTCCCTCCCTCTCTCTCTCTCTCTCTCTCTCTCTCTGCAGGTCTACTTTAAAAAGATCTTCCATGGCTGTCCTCTTAAAATAAAGTGCTCCACGACCTGGGAGAACCCCTCCTCCAAAGGTTGTATCACAGAAAGACGAGCGCAAAAATTCTCCACTTTGCCACCTTAACAAGCTTCTGTCTGACCTGCCTGTGCTTGCTGTCCCTCCCTCAGACCAGCATCTGATTCTGGGGGCAGAGGAAGGGATCTACACCCTGAACCTCAACGGCACCGAGGCCACGATGGAGCTGGTAGGCCGTTTATCTACTTTCATAAAGATTAAAAAAAAAAGAAAAGACTCAAGTGACCCTCAAAGAGACTGTTGGGTCTGGTTTAGTTGGTGTTGTTGTTTTAGCCTGTTTGGTCCTCCTTGAGTAGTCACGTAGAGGCCTGTGCTAAAGAGCAGGGTTTAGGGCTCAGCAGGGTAACCTCAGGGCTTTATGATGGTGGTTCACTTCTTACTTGGGTAATTCCCCACAGTAACTTGTGCTGCACACCTGACCAGTGCAGGTTGGTTCTGTGGTAAACAGTGTCTGGTGGATCTCCGTACACAGATAGTAAAGGGTCTAAGGTTTTGAAAACTTTATTTCCCAAGCCCCATATAGATTCTATAATAACTTTATTCTTTGCACTTTTACTTTCTGGCTGCAAGCAAGTTTGAATTTTCAGTTTAAGTTCTTTTGTTGTGAACATTAATAAAGCTGCTAAGCCTTTAAAGTATTCAAATACAGTGTCTGCGACTAAAGAAGAACAAATATCGCAAAATGGACAAAAAGCAGAACCTGATTTAAATCACTGCATCGTGCCTGTGCATGTGTTACCATCATTATCCTCATTAATGAGGTATTTCAGTTGGTTCCTTCCTTCTTGTTTCCGAGTTAAGTCACCCTTGTTCAATAAATGATCTCTATTGCATGTTTCAATAAAAATATCAGTATTTGGAAACAATGTACCGATAATTTTTTATTTTATATGTTGTCTCATCCTCGGATTGAGTTAAATGGCTCACATTTCATTAAAAAGGCTTTTCTGTAAGCTGACTTGAATATAAAAAGCTAAAAAGCTATTGAATGAATGAATGAATGAATGGTTCTTCTTTCTCTTCCAGTTGTATCCTGGGAAGTGTACCTGGGTGTACACCAGTAACAACGTCCTCATGTCTGTATCAGGTAAAGCAGATCCTCATTTAGCTGGTTGTCTTTAATAAGAGTCACACTTGTTACTGGAAGTGGACCTCATTGCTCATTTTTATCTAAGATTTTCATGGCTGAGTACAATAACCTCAGTTTTATCTGAATTAAGAAGCAGAAAGTTAGAGGTCATCCAGGTCTTTATGTCTTTAAGACATTCCTGCAGTTTAACTAACTGGTGTGTGTTATCTGGCTTCATGGATAGATAAAGTTGGGTGTCATCTGCATAGCAGTGAAAATGTATGCTATGCTTTCTGATGATACTGCCTAAGGCAAGTATATATAATGTAAACAGAATTGGTCCTAACACTGAACCCTGTGGAACTCCATAATTAACCTCAGTGTGTAAAGAGGACTCTCTTTAGACTTTAAGCTTCAGTCACACAGGCCTAGAGACCAGTCTGCAACGACTCAGCAGTCACTAGGGAAAAATGCATATTCCTCCACTGTTTGGCCAGTGGTGGCTGGAGCGTGCTGGCAATTGCTAGAATGCTACACCAAAGTATCCTTAGTTGGTAACAGCTTGCTGTTGCTGTCACCTGCAGTTTGCATGGAAGATGCCAACCTGTCTGCAAACACTTGCTAGCTGTTCACCCAGTGGTTGTTAAACTTGAAAAAAAGTGCAAAGCAAACATTTATTTTCAAAAACCTTTTGAAAAGGATTTGAAACACCAGCCATGTTTAACAGGAATATCTGATATTGTAACAGCATACATGTGAGGAAGTAAGGACAAGGCATAATAGGTCCACTATAAAGAACACATCAGGAAGCTACTGGTAGACTCGCAGACATGCTTTAATTAAATGGGTCAAAGGACCTTTGAGTACATTAAAACCTCTGAATGTTTTCATTTTTTGCTTTCACCTTCTGTCTTTGCTTCTTTGTTCAGTGTTATTAGACCTGGTTTGATCTGTTTAGTTAAAACTGTCCAGTCTAAAACTGTAAAATAAGATTTTTTTATTCTTTACCTTCACCGACTGTCTTGTAAAACTCAGTTTTATCTCTTTATTTTTTAATTTAAACTTTAAAAAAATGGTCCTAACCTGATGCTTTGTCCCTTTGGTGTCTTAAGTAAACATTTTATGCGATTGTTGGTAAAAGTTGCCAGACAAACAAGTGAATCGTGCTCTGTTTTTGCTTTCCTTTGTGGATTTGGTGGATTTGATCTCAGGTCTGGTGATGTCGGAGCGTGTAAACACGCTTGTGTGAGAGTTTCTGCACATCAGTTTATGAACTGCGTCTGATTTTGTGTTTGCAGGGAAGTCGTCGCAGCTTCACTCCCACATGCTGAAGGAGCTGCATGAACAGGCTCGCAAAGACCAGAGGATGAGCGCCTTACCAACTCACAGACTGTTGCCTAGGTAACAACGACACAAGTTTCCCTGCAGTTAATTTTCAGTCGTGATTGAAAGATCCACTCGTCCCATTTAAACGCTGCTTTTCTGCTTTTTTTGTGTTTAGAAAATTTGCGGTGACGTCTAAAATACCCGACACCAAAGGCTGCAGGACCTGCTCAGTCGGTGAGAACAGATTCTGATCAGGCGCAGTTCGATACTTGGTTTTGTGTGAGAGTTTCTGTTTCACTTCTCTTCATCCCCTAAAGGGGAAACACCACAGGGGAACAGTGTAAAACATGAAACTACACCAGCTAAATTATTAAATTAGAGAAATCGTGGTAGGTTTTCTTAAAGTTTGTCTAAATGTAAAACTGGAAAATGCTGCTGATGTGACGATTTCAGCCTTAAAACTTATTTTAAAGCTCTGTTCAGTAAAACTCTTTACATCAAACCTCTGCAGGGGATTACTTAAACAATACATTTTTGTTTTCTGAAGTGTTTTACTAAGTGTTTTAACATTTTAAATTTGGGAATGAGCTGTTACCTCATTAAAAATCTTATTAATAATCTGAACTCTTCAGTCACTTTATTAGGTCGGCCTGTTCAGCTTTTCAGTCAGTCACACAATTCGGTGCATTTAGGCTTGTAGACATGGTGGAGACAACCTGCTGAAGTTCAAACTGAGCATCACAGGGGGAAGAAAGGTGGTTTAGGTGACTTTAAACGTGGTGTGGTTGCTGGTGACAGACAGATTGGTGTGAGTGCTTCAGAAACTGCTGATCTGATGGGATTTTCCCACACAGCCATCTCTAAAGTTTACAGAGAACAGTCCAAAACAATAGAAAATGTGTTGGCAGCAGCTCTATGGGAGAAAAATGCCACGTTGATGCCAGAAAAACTGGACAACAGAAGATTGAAAAAACGTTGCGAGACCTGATTAGTTTTGTTTTTTGCCTGAATTTGTTACTGAAAGCATGGATCCAGCTTGTCCTGTGTAAACAGTTCAGGGTGGAAGTGTAATGGTGTAGATATCGTCTTGGTGTACTTTGGGCGCCAGCGTCATTTAAATGCTACAGCCCACCTGAGTGTTGTTGCTGACCATAAACATAAAATTGACAAGTGCGTGAGATAAAAACGTCTTTTCCCTGTACTGTCTCATCTTAAATGTTTGACGAGGTTTAAAATATTAATAATAAAAATAAAGGATGTCGATTCCTGTGCATGTTCATGGCGATCAGTTCTGAGTGAAAACCAGCTGAAATCTGTGTTTGCGTCTCGCAGCAGGCAACATGCAGCGAGGCTGTGCCTTCCTGTGCTGTGCTTTGGAGTCCAGTGTGGTGCTGCTGCAGTGGTACGAGCCCATGCACAAGTTCATGCTGATTAAGGTACGTGTGTCAAACATGTCAATTACTAAGGAAAGCACTCCGTCCTTTCTGTTTTTTCCACTCCTCAGAAGAGCAAAATCAGCTCCTCCTGATGTAACTTCCATTTGGTTTTATTTGATTTATTTATTGTCTCCAGTTATGTTCAGTTACTGTAACATGCACAGGATGTAAATAAGCATTTTAATATGAAATAAATAAATCAAGTAGTGCCAAAGAAAAGTTTCAGCTACAGAAATTCCCCTTCCCCGAACCTGCGGTGAGTAAACTGTAAATCTGCTGAGATGGGAAAACCCGTTTACGCTGAAACACTAAGAAAACACAACAAAGATTGTGATTACCTGAGATGTACCTGAGATGGTGCCACGGTCATGCCCCTCTTATTAAGGGTGTTTCTGTTTTGAATTAATTTTTTTTAGTGGGCTGTTAACTTTGACAGCAGCTTATAAATTGACTGCCGGCGGTCACACAAAGGTTTTTTTATTGTCTCCATTAAATTTATGAGTTAGAACTGAGACCTCCAACCATAAAATGGTTAGGGTTTGGAGAGTACGCTCACTGGTGTGCTCGGTTATTCCGTCTGTGTGGCTGAAAGGCTGCAGGTTATATGTCCTCGAACAAAACACCGTAATGTCTCGACGGGGCGCGCCGGTGTATTTTGTGAAAAGCAGACGCTGAGAGAGGAACTGCTGGTTTTCAACAAAAAGCGAGCCTCTATTATGGCTGGTGAGCGTGAACATCAAAACTTGAGCAAAGAGCGAAATAAACAGATACCTAAACTGGGAGAAACTTAAAATCCATGAAAACTGTGACGACTGTGATAACTGTGAAGAAAACTGATAACTGTGAACGCTTTGACGAGACATCGAGGTACAACAGACAACCTCACCAAGACTGAATGAAACGCAGAGACTAAACACACACAGGAGGTGATGCGAGGAAGTGGAAACACACGGGAAACAGCCGACATCACAGGGGAAGAGTGAAACTTAACACGCTGAACAAAGAAACACAAGACTTTCAAAATAAAACAGGAAACATGGAGAGACATAGACATAAGAACACAGGCGTGACAACGTGAAACACAAATCATACTGACACCGAGGACAAGAACAGACTCACACAAGGGAACACTGATGAAAGCCTAAACTAGAATAACACTCAACTAAATCCTAACTGATAATACCAAAACAAGATGTAACATATTTTCAATACAATATAAGAAGTCAAAAATACAAAATGATCAATCAATCAAACTGCTGGGTCACAGACTCCTCCTGACAGTGACGGTCTGCTTCGTTAGCCGCTCCTTCAGCCGAGGAGGGAACAGACATGAAACTCCTGATTGTTTTTTCTTTTTCATGCTTACAGCATTTCGACTTCCCTCTGCCCAGCCCTCTGCGGGTGTTTGAGATGGTGGTGGTGCCCCAGCAGGAGTACCCGATGGTGTGCATCGGTGTTTCCCGGGGCTCCACCCCCAACCAGCCGGTCAATGTAGACTACATTAACCTCAACTCCAATACATCCTGGTTCACCAACACGGGTCTGGGTAAGCTGACGCCTCGTTATCGGAAACACCTTCGTGTTTATCGTAAAGTCTGAATCCCTGCTGCTGCTGCTTCTGCTGGTGTTGCTGTTGTTGTTGTTGATGGTGGTGGTGGTGGTGTCTGCGTGCTCTTACAGAGAGGCCATGTCCAGAAGTAGTCCAAGTAAACCAGCTGGACAGTAACTCGCTGCTCATCCTCTTGGAAAGTAAGTACTACTCTAAACATTGTTGTCTTCAGAAAGAGACTTGTGTTTGTTGACTTTGAACTCCACACTTTAAACCTCAATGTTACAGTTCTGACTACTGCCATGTTGGTGTTTATTAACCAAAACCAGCACAACCAAAACGATTGTGCCTGTGTGCAGTGAACGTGCAATCTTGTCGCCTTTTGAAGTGTTTGTTTAGAGTCAGGTGCCGTCACTGTGTCTACTCCCTGTATTCAAAGTGACTTTGGTGCATCAAGATGCCAGTAAAAGGGAAAAAAACAGCAAACAGTCAAATCGGATCAGGTTGGCAATTAAATCATGTCTGTAATAATGAATAGTTAACTGCGATAAGTCAGAATTATTCAAATCAAACAAAATCAAATCACTAGTCTGTTGTAAATCTGGTGCCGTCTACATATACTGAAACTCACATTAAACAGAAATTCACACTAACTGCTTATATTCAGCTAGAACTTCAGATCTGAAACACAAACGCTGATGGAGTTTCTACAGGGCAGCGAAATAACTGCAGAATGACGCAGGCACTTTGCAACCTAACTTTCAAATGGGATTGTAACAAGGACACAGCGCGCGGAGTCAAGTTGCTCCCATCTGTCCAAACTGACTCAGCTGCATTGCAACTTGTTCGTTTGATTAAAAGGGACCAACAGCACCAACATGGCAGATAACTTAAGGAGAGCACTGCTATAATGATGTTATGGTGCCGAGTTGATTCTGACATACTGATAATTTATTTGTCTTAAAAGCTCAGATACAAAGAAATGTTGAGCTTTTCTGAGTTACCGTAATTTCCGGACTATAAGCAGCTACTTTTTGCACGAGCTTTGAACCCTGCGGCTTATTGTCCGGTGCGGCTTTTCTAAGGCTTTTTCATGATTTTTGTGACATCGTAAGAGGATTTGTTTTGGTTTGTTCCACCATTTTGCCTGGCGGAAAGGCATGTGATCAGACACGGAAAAGAGTGATATGTTGGTCACATGTCCGTCCGCCAGCCAAAGTAGTGCCGTACGAATTAGCGCGAAAAAGAGACTAGATTAGCAAGCTGGCTCTCGCTGGCCCTGTACCCATATCTGCAGCAGGTCTCCAAGGTGAACAGCCTCTGGTATGTTAGAACAAGGCAGCTAAGGGAACTCGGCAAGTCAGAACCGTAACTTCAGGATAAGGATTGGCTCTAAGGGCCGGGGTCGCCC
>VURO01018413.1:0-22520 GCA_015108175.1 Pelvicachromis taeniatus
TTATATAAAGTATTTTTTTTTTTTTTTATAAATATAAGAAAAAAAAAAATTTTTAAAATATATATATATATATATATATATATATATATATATATATATATATATATATATATATATATTGCTAATAGATATTGCTCTCACAGCTTCATGAACATTTAAATACCATTCACAGGGACTCTTAGTGGTAAGGTCATGGTTGTGGTGGAATAGCTGGTTGCTTATCTAACTGGTAAGGTGACCAGAAAGTGTCTAAATGGCAGCTATAAAAAGAGCTGGTCGAATTCTCTAAATGTTAAGAAAGGTGCTTCAGTGCTTCCTTTACTACCTCCTGTAGCAGTGGATACGCAGCACCATCATCGGGTAAATGGCTGTTGTGCTCCTTGTCTTGTGCTATAACTTGCTAATGTGCAGCTATGTTTTGAACTCTCTGCAATTTGTTAAACACACAGCTGAACTATGAACGTTACGCTTCACTGAAGAACAGCTTTTTATGTGGCTGCTGCCTCGTGTGAAGCACTTTTTAACATGGGCTTCGAAAAGTGCCCCAAGATGATAATAAGCTATAATTAAAAGATCAAAGTGGAGGGCAAGTTGCATTGGTCATGTCATTGTTTTGAGCATTCCTTTTAGGATTTTAGGATTACGGTTAATTTGTTTAAGTTACAGTTGCTAAAAGTAGCAAAAGAGCAGTTTAAAGCAAGTGGACAGTATTTTATTCATTAGCATTTTCTTTCATTGTCACAATGATTCGTCATAGTCTGTTGGGAAACTCGAGAGAGACAATGACAAGGTGGCCAATTTGAGTCCCTGCTCTAGTGATGCTTTCTCTGAAACAATTGTTGAGGTGTACAGGATTCCCGACAAAAATAAGCATAATAAACAACTTGAATTATTACAATTGTAATTTTCTGTGGTAAGACATGACTGGAATACCTCGCTTAGGAGGGGTCCAGGAGGCATCTTAATCTGATGCCTGTACCACCTCAACTGGCTCCTTTTAATGTGGAGGAGCAGCGGCCCTACACCTCACCCCATTTCTTCTGGGAGAGACCAGCCACTCTTCAAAGGAAACTCATTTCTGACACTTGTATCTGTGATCACGTTTTTTCGGTCACTTCTCAGAGTTCGTGACCACAGGTGAGGGTAGGAATAAAGATTGACTGGTAAATTGACAGTTTTACTTTTACACTCAGTTCTCTCTTCATCAAGAAAATGGGCCTCACTTGGCGGACGCTGCCTCAATCCGTCCATCAGTCTCGCATTTCATCCTCTCCTAACTCGTGAACAAGACCCTGAGATACTTGAACCCATCTGCTTCAGGCAGTAATTCCTCCCTGACTCGTCACCTTCACGAATTGCCATCTTAGACCGGTGGAGGGGTTTGGGTGTCCCTGTGATCCCAGGATGTTGTCCGGGGCAACTTGCCAATGGTAGAGTCTTTCATAGCAGATTGGTCCTGGTTGAGGGGCCAGGCAAAGAGTGATTCACAGAACCCTTATGCTGCAGAACATTTCAAGGGTACAGCATACCATGCCCAGATTAGGATTACCAAGGTCCTACCCTGAAGCCAGTCTCAGGGTAGAGTCTCAAGGGCAAACATCTGGCGGCCAGGCCCTGGCCCATGTGCCTAGCATGGCCTGAAAAAGCAACACAGGCATCCTGTGGGACTCCCACCCCAGTGGGTGGTAGCTTCCAAAACTGGCTTATAGTATTAAAATGTGCTGTATAAATAAAATTGTCATTTTCACTGAATAAACTAACGTTAATAAAACATATTTGTTCCAGTCAGTACGTAGATGTTGCAGGATGGTTTCTCACAGGGAGGTCATTGAAGGAATGAGCATGAACCAGCCTTTTCTGTGTTTACCTTCCTTCTGGAGGGTGTCAATGCTCATCTTCTGTATGACTGCCAGGTAATCAGTTTTGTTGTCGCATGTATTGAAGGTATTTATACTGATGTAACAATAGTTTACTCAAACTCAAAATGAATTACTCTATTAATTTAAGGTTCTGGACTTGTGATTTTCATGAGCTAAATGTCACAATCATCAAAATCAACAAACCTAAAACAATAAAAATTTTGAAATATTTCATTTTTTCATGATATTCGATTATTTTGAGCTGCTCTAGTATGTTGACTCACAGGTACGGCAGAAAAGTGGGGGAAAAAAGAACGAGAAGAATTAATAAAAAATAAAACTGATAAAAAAAAAGTTAGTGAGTCACAACGTTATGAACAATACACTGTCTGGTACTTGAAAGCAACCTACCTCCCATTCCTCCTGGCCAGTGAGCTAAGTTTGCCACTCAGGGTCAGTGCTAGGTCATAAAGACTGGACGGGTAACCGGCTTAGCTCTTCTCACTTGGCTGTTTCATAAAATATATAAACCATGACAGAGAGATGGAGACAGATATCCAGTGACAACCCAGCTGTCACTGAGCAACATAGAAACCAAAGCAAGGTTTTCTGCAATCATAATCTAATTTATTTAACACATTTTATATACACATCGACAAGAAATGGGACTCAAACATCAGACCCGCAGAGATTTTTTTTGTTGGAGTATAATACTGAATATACATTTTAAAGATGCCCACCTGAAAATCAAAATGACCCACTGAGCACAAATTGCAGCTGAAAACAAAACAATCATAACAAATGCTGAATGTCACAGAGCAATTTTCTGGGGGAGTCAAATAAATAGAGGTGCCGTTTTACCCGGTAAGTGGCTATTGCTCACAAATCCAACAATGACAACAACTCAAACAGAAGGGACTTGTGGCTGAATGGAAGTTATATTTAAACTATAAACAAGCACGCGCGTGACAGAAGGGTAATGCATTAAACAATGTCTGAAATCAAAAGTGACTGAAAGTTGTTTTGTTTTCGAGATATGGTGACAAAGGTGGGAACATTTTCAGGTGAATGGATTTAAAAATACAAAGAGAGAACCATCAAGAGCAAAGAGGAAAGCAGGCATTATTGTTCTCTTTCACTAGTTGGACGACACGATCGATACCGGCTTCATGTCTATGCATTTAACTACAAACCCAACAGGTGGTGCCTTCACTGCTATATCTGTGATGGATGAGGCCCAAAGACTGTATAAAAAAGATGGATGTAGTAGAGGAGCTGTCACCCACTGGTATATATATTCTGTGTTTTGAAGCTACAGCCATGTTGGTTTATGGAGCCAAAAATGTCTATATTCGGAAAGGTTGTTGTTTTTTTTGTTTTTTATTTAAATGTAAACCTTTATTTAACCAGGAGAAAATAAACTCTTGCAATTAAAAATCTTGCTATAATCTATAGTAAATCTATCATTCTATAAATAGGTGTAAATCACTTTCAAGTACCTTGCAATTAGTGCTAACACGCCAATTAAAAAAACAAACAATCCCAAAAACAAAGCTAAAACATGACCTGCACCACACAGCAGCCAGTGCAGTAACTCTATGGCTGTGTCTCAATTCCTAGGACGCATCCCTCGTGGTCTGTAGCTGAGGCGGCGTACGTCAGCTGGGTCCTCCGAAGGCCGAGAAGGACGGAAGTGCGAGGCTTGTCAAATGGGACGATCTAGCTTTCAGATTTGCGTCACCAGCTGTTCCCGCCCTTACCGCTTCCACCTCCTCGGTTTTACTATCTCTGTTGCTGCCGCCAGTGGTGGAAACTGGAATGCTGCTATGACTTCTGGGATATGGTGGGCCACATAGGATACACCAGACCCATCCTACAAATTCGGGGAAATGTAGGCCGCATTTGTCGGCCGCATTTGTAGGAGTCTACGAATTGGGACAACCTACGTCGCGTCGCTGTGACGTAATGGCCTACAAATGTGGCCCAGGAGGGATGCGTCCTAGGAATTGAGACACAGCCTATTAGTGGCCTTGAGGCTGATCAGGCAGTGATTGAGAAATATCCTGACACAGGCAGCTGTAGCCAATCAAAGCAGCCACACCTCTAAATTTGAGCCTTTGCAAAATCCACACAATAAAGTGGTAAACTGGTTCTTCAGAACAAAAATAAATAACTTGTGTTTGCACTGAGACTGTTTTTTTTTTTGTACCAAACTGAGGTTCTTCCCTAAAAGTGTCAATTTTTACATGGGACTGATCTGATTTTGGAACCAGCCATCAGTTTTATCTGTATATTCAGAAAAAATCTGAATCAGGATTAGAGAGGGCCAACCGTCTCCTGTGACCGGTTGGGTGGGTGTGGGGACTGAGACAGGACAAAAGACAAATGGAAAAAAAGGAAGGGCAAAGAAAAAAACCTGCATTATGGGAAACTCCTAGCAAACCTACCAACCAAACGGGGACATGGTACTCTGATGTTCTATGAGGTCTTTAAGATAAGAAGGGACCTAATTATTTAAGACCTTTTTCGGCACAGGTGGTTCATATTTGATTAAGAGCAACTTGACATTCTGCTGATGCCTACCAGTAGCCTCAGGGCTGTGGTTGGGTTTCACTTATCACACATATATGCTGTTTTTTGATTGTGTGAAAGGTTACTTAACCTAAGCCTGTTATTAAAAATAGCAATAATAATAAATAGCTATCATTGTTTTAACAGAGCTGCCTGCAGCCATGTTTGGTCTGTTTATAGGAACGTATTTACAGAGGGAAGTGAAAGTACTGATGATACAAGGAGCTGAACCTGACCTCGTGCCCTCTGTCATTATACACACACTAAAAAAGCCTGAACTGAACAAAGCATGCACTCATTTTAGAGAAGTGATATGTTTTTGTTTTGATCTAGTTGTTTACTATCAAAAAAACGACACAGGTCAAGACCTTGATGACTGATACCTTGCTGCTGGTTAGGATACCTTACAGTTACATCAAAGCTGCAATTTCCCTGGCATTGAAGACATTCAGTCTCTAGGCAGGTATGGTTTAAAATACTGTGCAAACAATTTGAGCAACACTTCTTGTTCTGTCTTGAATATGTGTATATGCCAATGAGACAAATACGTAGCCATGGAAATTGCATTTCTATTGTTATACAGCAGAAAATTGTGATGCTTTTATTTTGAAATGTGCATAGACAGGAAGCAGGAAGTGCAGAGAACAGTGGGAAAAGCATGGCTAGGCCTTTAAAATCATTTGTGTTGAATCAAAAACAGTCTTTCAGAAGAGTCCTTCAGAAAGCAATGGTTGTAAGTTCTGTCAGTTCTTTGGCAATTAATAATTGTTGTTGTTTTGTGACATTACTTTATACTTTCTATGATAGGTTGTAGCCTCTGAGCTAATGATGCAAGTGTACACTCACCCAACACCTGCTTATTTTTCGTTGTAATAAAATCAAATTGTACATCTATAGGATACTTATTTTGTAGTCTCTTATGTTAGTGCCTAACTATACTTACCTGCTGATTATGTGACAATACATTAAGAGTTTTTTTTAATGTGTTTTTCTAGTTTTACTCTACTTCATTGATGTCAGTTCAACGTGACTGCTATGTAAGGAGAAAGTACGCTCATCTTCCTGGCTCTTGAAAAGGAGTTTGGTTGGCTGTTTATCTATGTTGATGCTCAGGGAGTTCAACACATAGAGAGAACAGTACAGTTCTTTATATTTTTCTAGGAAGTGGGAACTAGGTGATGTTATTTATTGAAATATGTGCAAACATACATGGAAGTACAGTATATAAGGCAAAAGTAGAGTCTGTACTAATGAGTTTGAAAGTCTGTATTCGGTCTGAACTCTCATTGGCAGTTTTGCTGTAATTTCTTAAAGCAGTGTTCAAGAATAGCTCTGCAAACTGACAAGGACACTTTGGATGTTAGTTTTTTTTGTGTAGTCTTTTGTCACAATGATCCTTTGATGCTTCAATAATGCTGAGGTCCAGGCTCTTGGGAGGCCAATCCAGGACTCACGGTGTTCCTTTGTGCGTTTTTCTACCCAGGTATGCTTTTACTGCACTGGAAGTGGTTTTCCTATTTCTTCAGGACATGACTTTGAGATGCTTTTAAGCTGCTGCAGATTGTTTTTAGGCCTTCCTTCTTTTGTCTTTCACTTGTCTATGTTCCACTTTGGAATCATCTTGTCGGAGCTAAAATATATAAGTATATGTTTTAGTGACAGGCTGCTAATAACAAAGTATCGAAAGATACAATTTAAAATTGGTTCTTTGCTGAATTTCCTGTTACTGTATGTGCAGATACAATCAAAGTCTGGCTTGCTGCTGGCAAAGCTTCAAAAATATCAACATTTTCATCATGGTGTTTTTTTCCATGCTATGTGGGATTTTAAAGACACAAAAATGCATCACATTAAAAAGATGATTGATAACCCCCCCAAAAAACAAAAAGTATAGAAATTAGATTGTAGTAGTAGTAAAGAAGATTTGCATAGAGGTTGGTGAACAAGATAAGAGGGGAAGACAGAAGTTTATATACACACAGATGCAACTGGATAATAAAACACAGGGAAAAATGAAGCGTAAAGGTGGAGGAGTTAACAAAGATGGGCATGACTGAATGTCTTGTCATGACGAGACTATAACAGCAAGAGAATATGACTGAAACGTGGAAAGTACATGCAGAAGAAAAGATGGAAACACAGACCAGGAAGCAATAAGTAAAATTAGGTAAGGAAGTACTAAAAGAGTGGAAAAGAACCAAAGAACTATGGACACAGAGGATCGCGACATTATGAAGACATTAGTATGACTTTATGCTTCATTTTTGTTTAAGAACTTCTGCAGCCTATATTTTCTCCTGGGAAATCAAACACTGCTTAAAGCTGCTGCTCCTGTGGTGTCAGGGCTGTGACTCACAAAACCGCAGAGACAGATAGAAAGGCCTGTTTTTCCCAACTCATCACACATGTGTTACCCTTTCACCCCCTACATGATATAGGTGGCAACAAGAGTCCCCCAGAGTCTTTTGCCCTGTGCCTTTGCCTCTAGCTGGCTTTAAGTAAGGCCCATTTTCTTGGTATTTGCCTCAAGGCATCGTGGCCAGGTGTTTTTTGACCTCTTTCCTTGGTGATTTCATGTCAAAGCTCGTCTTGTGATGCTGGTTTCAGCCTGTGCCCAATCGATCCTTGCATTCTTCTTCCAGTTTCTGGCATTTGTTGAGTATTTCTTTCACAGACAGATGTTGCTCTTGTCTGGCAGTGAGATCTGGAGGATTCTTCTCAGACAGCTATTGATAAATGTCTGCACTCTGTTGAGCACAGTCTTTGTCATCCTTAATATCTCACCCCCATATAAAAGCACTCACTTGATGGATTGGATTTCAGACGATGGATTTCTTTCTTTTTTGTCATTGTGACAAAAATAAAAAAAATCCAGATGTTCTTGAGGTCTTGCCAATCCTTGCTGTGACATCTGCATTTGTGCCCCCATGATTGATGATGATACGTCTGCGATGGATGAATGACTGCACAGATTCCAGGGCAATTCCTCTGGTTCTACTCTTGGTTGGGACACACTTATAACGGGATGTAACTCATCAAGCATCAACTGCAGGTTTATTCCAAGCCACCATCTTCTGATACTTAACCAAGGATCAGAAATGAAATAAAACAACCAGGCAGGCCAAACAAAGTCCCAAATGGTCCAAAAACCCAGGTCTTTTGGGATGAAACTTCACCAGCCCTCCAGTCTCCACATGTGGCTGGTTTCTGTGAGTGTCTAATAATGCCGCAGCTGGTGCGTCAAGGCCCCAACACCAAACACCACCTCATGATGCCAGCAGCATCTGACAGAAGAACCTGACGTCTTCAAAAAAGGTGTTGGTGTGTGTCTTTAAAAAAAGACCCATATTATCATATTAACTGTTTCTGCTGGTCATCTTCACTACACAGAATGATAACACTGAATAATTCAGTTGCTTTCAGCTGTGGAGCTCCTCACTGGTTCCTGAAAGAGCACTGAAGTAGTGAAATAAATGAGAAATCCTTCAGTTGTGGAGCAACGGATTACCCACATTCACACACACATATATGTATTTTAATAAAATATATCTGCTACGGTTATTCGATTGCATCACAACAATGATCTGAACCACATCTCTGGTTGATGTTAGCACTACTCCAGTTGTTATTTTCCCAGACTATCTTAACATTAGCTTTAGTGGAATGATCATGATTTATGATTTACTCAGATGTTCTGGTTGTTTTGCATGTTTTGCCTGGAGCAATATTTGCTCAAAGTATGTTTTTTTTTTCTTTTTCTAATTTGTTACCAAGATGCAATATCCTAAAATAGTCTAACTTAAATCTCCCATGATGCATGCTGGGGTTTCTTTGTGAAAAAGTGAGTGAGTAGGGAGATGCAACGAAGACAGAGTGGCACTAGTTATAGAGAGAAACAGGTCAACATAAGGAAGGAAGGAAGGAAGGGAAGGTTGCGGGGAAAGAAGTAAGAAGGTTTAGGAAAGGGAAAGGTGAGTGACTGCAGAAGAGTTTTGTTAAATGAACTACGAGTATGTCTACACCAGCTGTAAAATAAAGCACTGCTTTCTGAGTGAAGAGAGCAGTAAAAAAAAAAGATGTTTTCTGTTTTTCTTATCTTTGTCTTTTGCCTCGGGCTCAATAAAGAACTAATCAGCCATGAAGGAAATAGAGTAATGTTCTCTTTTCAAGGAACGGTCACAGTAAAGCAATCACACAATAAATGTGCATTATCTTTTTCAGATTATGCAGACTAAAGAAAAAACAGTTTTTATATTATTATTAATTATGTACAAATTCATGAATATATAATTGGTCAGCCTAATAATAACTTCAAATGCACATGTTTAGAGGCTTAATATGTGCATGTGATGGACGTATTATAAAGGGGAAAAGGTTAGAGGGTGCACTGCAATATTGTGATGATGTCATTGCTTTCCTATAGTCCCTAATCATTTTCATATGATTTTTTTTAAATTATTCTTATAACTTTAATTCATGAATTACAGAAATCGTGTTTATGGTGTCATATACACACGCACGCACGCACACTTAATGCAATAAAGATATGCAGAAGAGTCTCTGTAAATACTTAACTTACTTTGAGGCAGATGGGCTACACCAGCAGAAGTCCACACCAAAGCCACCTTTTTTCATTAGTACCTACTCGGATTGACTCACTGCGTTTTTAAGGGTTTTCCATTGGGTCATAGTAGCTTCGTGGTCTACGTGGGCCGGGTCCTTCAAAGACCGAGAAGGCCGGAAGTGCGAGGTTGTGAAATTGGACGGTCTAGCCTTCAGATTTGCGTCACCAGCTGCCGTCTGCTCCTTGCTCCTAAAATATAACAGGACATTGGAGTAAATTCTTTTCCATCTCACACTTCTGTTTAATCAGTTTTCTGTTTGACGTTTATTCAGCTGTGTGAAAACTGTAACTTTAATCTCAGCCAAACCGATTTACTCAGGAACAAATAAAACACCAAAAAAAGCCAAACAATAACATTTTTAAGTTATCTAAGTGACTTATATATCAAAACCTGAATGGCGAAAGACCACGGGGGTTTGAAAACGATGTGCTGGGAGTCCGCTGTTCTCACCAGCTCCAGTGAGCCTTGACCTCCCAGTCAGCTATCGAGCTGGTGGGTAACAGACATCTCCAAAAACGTCAGAGCACTTTTGCAAATATGTGACGTCTTGATAAATCGATCAGATAGTTGAAGTTTACACAGCTCCATTCTCGCCTGAAAACATCTTAAAAGTTTATTTTGTGACCCAGAAAGAGTAATATTAAAACTAATATAAAAAAGTAGCTGCCGCCATTGTTGGAAACTGGAATTGGCTGAGCCGCACTATGGATTCTGGGATAGGTTTGGCCACGAAGGATACACCCGACTCATCCCTCAAATCCGGGAGAATGAAGGACATATTTTTCTGCCCCATTTGGATCAGCCTTCGAATTGGGACAGCCTTCGTCGCCTGGCTGTGACGTAATCAGCCTTCAAATGCGGCCTGCGAAGGATGCGGCCCAGGAATTGGGACACAGCTAGTACCTGCTACCAGTACTAAAATAGTAAGTGCTCCGGTGGGGTTACAAAGCAATCAGACCAAGTAGTAAAATGTGACGTTGTCAGACTGATTGCCACCTGTTGGCAGGTCAGTGGCATCACTCGAAGAATCATGAGAGCGTCTCATTCACAAAAATCAAAATCAATTTTGAAACCTGGCAATGAGATAAGGCTACAAAAACAACAACGACCACAGACCGAGCAGCAGGTATATCATTGACTCAAAGTCCACCTTTGTTGTAGCATTTGTGTTGCATACTAATTACCTCACAGGACACTCGGACGTGTTGCTATAACAACGACCACGCACATTAGGTGGTATTTGATTGTGATGAAATGAAGTCAATCCAAGTCGAGTCGTGACTCATGGCGAGTAGTTTCTAATGGAAAAGTGTCACCCTATCAGCTAAAAACAGGCGGAAAACGACAATTTCCAATGGCAAAACATTTTGGCTAACTATTCTGCTGGTAAGGTCAGAATCTGGCATAAACAACATAAAAGCATTGATCCATCCTGGCTTATATTAATGATTCAGATTGCTGCTGGTGGCGTAATATTGTGCAGAATATTTTCTTGCCACACTTTAGGCCCCTTATTACACACCCATTTAAGCACCACAGCTTACCTGAAAAGGTCCTTTATGACCACATCTTCTGATGGTTGCATCCAGCGCACACAGCACACCAGATCACAAAGCTTAATTCATCTGAAATTGGTTTCTTAAACATAACATAGAGTTCACTGCAATGGATGAATGAATCATTCACATTGTTTATGTGCAACTGACGAAGCTGCAGCAACTACGTGATGCTATCATATCAATATGGACCAAAATCTGTCAGTGATGTTTCCAGCGCTTTGTTGGATCTGTGCCATGGAAGAAGTAATTTAGCTCTGAAGGCAAAGGGGGTCAAACTCGGTACAATCAAGGTTTAACTAGTGAAGTGGTGATTTTTATTTTAACAAGATACAGAACCCATGTACCAGATTCAGAGACTGGCAGAAACTCAAAAAAGCAAGCAAACAAAAAAAACAAAAAAAAAATGTATTAGGTAGTACACCAAAGTCCCAAAACAAAGCAAAAGTCACTGAGGCAATAAAGCAAAGAAACTGGAGCACACAGGCCAGGAAAACAAACACTCACAGAGAACACATGAGAAACAGAGGCAGGGTTTTAAACACACAGAAGATTAATCAGGGCAATGAAACACAGCTGGGAAAACAAGGTGCAGGTGAAATTAATCAATGACAATGAGAAGAAGGAAGCAAAAATAAGGATACGGTACGAGCTACAAAGGGCTACCAATATTAAATAGGAACATAGAAATGTGGGCTTGAGAAGAAGATACAAGGAAACACAGAGAGTCAACCACAACACAAACAGCAACTAAACCTACAAAATAGTGTATCAAGAAAAAACAGACATATGGCTAGTGATCAAACTAACTGTGAAACACACAAGTCTTAACTGCAATTACAAACAATATAGAAAACCTCAAAATGAAAAAAATCATCTATGGACTCAGAGCAAAACTCACAGACCATGACAAGTATATATATCAACATTTACTACTAACCATAAGTCACAGTCTCACATATTCTAGCATGTCATGATTCCTCAAAAAAAAAAGAACAAATAGTATACTAATGTAATTTCAGCAGACAGACTTAAATACAGAGCAGAAACATAGAAACGAATTATTCACTTAATTATTGCATGCAAAAAGGATGTATAAAAGAATTATCTGCATAATGGGGACCTGGTCTGATTGCAGAGCAAAGACAAGTAGCTTAATTGTTGACCTTACAGGCAGCCTAATTTCCCAAGTAGCCTTAAGGGTTGCCATTACCACCAGAGTTTATAGCTCTGCTCTTTCTTGCCCCTCACAATCTCGCAGTTACTAAATCATTCATAATCACTTCTTGTTCACCTGTTGATACAAGGCTATAAAGGTTTACTTTGCCGAGCCTCCTCATGGTCTTCTAATCGTAATGGCCTCTGGGTAGGTGCTAAACAACCAATCCCCTGAATAATGTGCAAACGGTAACAAGGACATTTTTTTTAAAAGGAGTTCATTAAATTTCATTAAATAAGAATCAAAACGCCATCTTGTAATGACTCAAATAATAATGTCATCGAGTAATGGATAAATAATGCATTCCTTATTGCAGGATATCTATATTAACCTTTTGAGCATGGAAGGTTAACACAAAGAGATAACGCCGCACCACTGACCTTTTCATTACTGTGTACAAAACATCATCGCCAAGAACATGAAGGGTTTGACTTTGCTTTATTAGGACGGAGCTATTTATGTAGAGAGCCTGTTAAAGTGTAATGAATAGGATTTCTTTCTTTCGATAGTTATTTGAGGATATTGAGTAATGATTCTATAAGAGACCGACTGGCACGCACATTAAACATGAACTCAGAAGTACATTTTCTATGACTGATAGCCTGCCTCGGGTCTTAACTTTCTAATCAATACCAGTATCACCTTTACTTATTTAAGATGTTGGCTCATTATGTACAGCACTTGAGGTATAATGAGAGCCTGGGGCGAAATTGTAATTAAAAAGATAATATCGTCTTCTACTCAAGTCATCTACTGAATACTGAATATTACAGGTCTGTTAACGTCTAAAGTAGAGTCTAAATCATGAACATTAAATATGAATGGAGGACTACATTTGTCTGTGACAGACAGTTCACCTCACACCAACTCTGTCTGTGTTGAGAACAATGAATACTATCTTCATATATTTCAGATGTTGATTTAAAAGAGTCGGCGTATAAACCTTGCCAAATGTGTCAAAGCTTTCATTGGCGCTCTCAAAATGTTACACTTTGTGTTAATTGATAGTACTGATTTTGTACTCCATATTCACACTGGTTTACGCATGTGATAAAGATTTCATGTCATCTCCACTTGCCAAGGTTTTCACTTTCAAAGAATAAGTGGATGTGCAGAGCCATCCCATTACACCTACCTTTGTCTCAATCAAAATACACTTGTGATATTCATCAACGCTGCTCAGCGAAGCTGAACCTGTGTGGATAATTACGCTTTTATGAGACATTTCAAAATGAAAGTAAGTGTAAAACCCCTCCACTGTTTCCTGTAATGGAGTTACGTTCATCCACCAACAAAATTATGATACTCTAAACATCAAACTTGTATTCCACTGCGACTCTCTGGTGACACCATTTCTCACAGGAAAATGTGTCTTTGTCACTAAAGAACCTGTGTTTCTCTTCATTGACATCAGGTTTTAGCTTTAACAGGCAGCAGCATGTTGCAAAACTAAATCAAGTATTTTTTTAGTACCAACCTAAACATGTGATGTAATTTGAATTAATGGCATATAAACCAATAATACATGATGTTTGGAAATCTTGTATGACATGTATGACCCAAGCTTAAGTGCATGCATCAACCCCTTAATGTCCAAATATAGACTTTCTGCTTTTTGCAAGTGGTAAATATTTATTTTGTGTACATTGATATAAATATAAAGCATAATAATTGTTGGAAATTGTGCTCAGAAGACACAACCTGTGCTCCCTAAGGCCTCAGCCACAGGCCTTAGGAAGACCTCAGCTTGTGTGTATTGCTGTGACTAGTTGAAGTGGTAAAGTACTGCACAGAGAACCATCTTATTAGTTCTTTGTCACTAGCAAATTGTCACAGTAGCTCATAGTTTGCATGGAAGATGCCAACTTATCTGCAAATGCTAATGGAACTGCTCACTAAGCAGTAGTAAAGCTATGAAAAGTATGATGCAAAACAGAAGTTGCATCTTTTGAAACATTTTTGTTATAGCGGTAAGGCACGACTTTTATTTTCAAGGCAAACATTCTTTATTTCTGGTTGCATTGCTGTTTTTGCGAGTTTCACTACAACTCAGAGAGTGCTTCCAGACAAGTCTCAGTCGACCTTGGAAACTATGGGTGGCAGCAAGCAATCAATGCTGGTGTGTTTGTCTTTTAAAAGTGCAAAATATAAATTTTGTTTGCATTGTCATGAATCAGTATGCGATAAATGAAAAATCCCCAAAATAATATGGTTCATCTTCAGGAACACCCAAAAAATTATAAGAATCTGTGTCCAGAAACAGGAATGAACAGATAGATAGATAGAGGTTGTGTCTATTACACAAACTGTTGTGAGACAAAGTCAAATTCTGTTTTTGTTTCAAATCGGGACAACAAAGAAGATGCTAGGGTGGACAGTTGTTGCGGTTTAATTCCAAAGTAAATAATACTGTATGTGTTGCTCTGCACCCATATTATATGTATAGCATTTTACATTTAATAATTCACCTGAAGTCTATTAAAAAAAAACAATGCCAACACTGATTATTTTGGACATTTATATCTTTTCTCTTTTATTAAGACAAGAACTCTTCATTGTTTTGTAAAAATGTCTATTTATGAACCAATACAAAATGTGTATGGGAATGTGGAACTCCTCTTCTCCATTAATACACATTAACATTTCCCAAGTACAGCAGAGAGACAAAAATAATCAATCTGAAAATAATGACTGGTGAAACAAAACTTTCCGGGAATCAAACGGTGGTGGTGCGTTGAAATTGACAGAAGTACAGCCACAACAAGTTTCTGATCCTGCTTCATTCCAATAAACATTGTACTCTTTAGTACCTATGTTAACACAAAGCAATACTTAACACATCTTTTACAGTGCACCAAATATTAAGAAAAATACATAAAACATGTACAACATATAAGCAAAATATCTCACCCTTTTTGCTTTGGGACCTAAACTTATGTTTTGTACTTTATTTAATGACGTATTGTACTTGCTTTTATGTCATTGATAGGTGGGGCCTAAATTTTGCATTCTACCTGAGATGCAGTCACATCAGTCAGCAAGGCATGAACCTGAGACAGGACATTAGCAAAAGAATTTAATGGGAAGAAAACTACCTCAGTTGCACTGTAAGATACGACCGTAGTCAACGTTTTTTTTTTTTTAAACTTCACTGGGAATAATGGAAAATAAAATGATATGTACAATAACCTTATCATTCTGTTATGCACCTAAAATTCTGAATAATTAAGCCTACTTGAATTTTTTTTCTTCACTTTCTTATGTTGGAAATTTGGGAGAACAAAAAAATATGTTTATAACGTAAAACCTTTGGAGTAACACTCCTGGCATTCCAATCTGCAAAAGGTTTAATATTCACAAATAAAATATTAATGTATCAGCCTTAGGGAGAAGACAATATTCCGTTCTATTCCTTTATTGGCAAGTACATATTTTGAAGTCTGATTTAAATCAAAGCTGCCACATGTCACTGAAGCGAAATAGTGCTCACTGGAAAATACAAATCACACAATATCAGTCTTACAGATGAAAGTGACATCTGCTCTGTGATTCATAAAGCAACAATAACAAGTCAATTAATAGTTTAATCAGACACCAGACCGTGAAACATTTACCTAATCAGTTCCCCACCCCACCCCCACCCATCCATTTAACAAACACAAAACAGTGTCGTCAGCATACAGTGTTAACTTTGTGATAAAATTACTTTGTGAGTCCAGAACTTCTGAAAATTAACTCAAGTTTTAACAAGAAACAGATGGAGAGACTTGGACACAACATCTTTGATTTTTGTCCGCAACGTCTCTCCTGTAAATTCTATCTACAACTACCACATCCAAAACTAAAAATAACATACCCACAGCTCCCCCTATTCCACTTGCTGTGCTCTAAAATCCCCACCCCCCCAAAACTTAAACATTTTTAAATGCACAGATGGTCAAGAAAGTGTAATTTGCGCTGTGGATTTCACAAGAGCTATGTCTAAGAGCCTTTGGACACCCCAAATCTCAACATGGAAAGGCTGAATGTTGTCTTCATGCATGACCATGAAATATTAAAGCTATCACATTGGTAATGTGTCGCAATATGAGTTGCGCAGTAAGAAAATCCAATCAAATGCTTTAACATTGCAATGTTAAGTGTTGCAATGTTAATTGCAAAGTGTTAAATCATAGTGAGTGTACACATGGCAAGCAACAGCGTTAAGTACCAAAGAATCCATAAATGCTCCAAATAGTGATGAACTGGAAAAGTGGTTTTCAGTGTCATTTTGCAGTTGATTTATTAATTCCATTATCTTATTGATTTCTCTACAAGAATGTATTTTGTGAAGCTTAAAAAACATTTTCCCTATCAAAGTTAGAAAGTAATTTTAAGAGTTAACAACTTGCAAAAGGGGGCAAAGTCTGACCAAACTGTTTCAAAGTAATTTTGAAACACATTTCCATCTCATCACAAAACAAGGGAATGGTAAAGCACGTTTAAGAGTTGAGATTTTTCTGAAACCGTTTCTTTTCTTTTTTTTAAAGCCCTGCGACAGAATGGCAACCTGTCCAGGGTGTACCCCGACTCTCGCCCTAAGACAGCTGGGATAGGATCCAGCGCCCCGCAACCCTGAAAAGGATAAGCGGCTGCAAATGGATGGATGGACAGATAGTAGATGGTAGATAAACATCAGAAATCAAACTGCCACCTTTTCCTTGACTAATATGATTTAGTTTGTCCTCTTGACTATAGTTTTTCAACATTAGACCACCTTCACTTTAACACTTCACTAAACCTCAGCAAAACTTAAAAACATGCTGCTGATGTTGGGTACATGCTAAATTTGTCAATTGTGTTGACAGATCTTTGAATTGTGATGTAATATCGCAACAGAAAAAGCCATAAAATAAATATGCTTTCAGTGTTTCAAACTCTTGAAATTGTACACCACATCTGAGACCTCCAGCTTTATCCACCCACAGCTGTCACATGGAGAAAGGATTCATTAAGCGTGTTGCTTGCTGTGCGAACACATAATAATGAGAAACAATGTCACTGGTAAACCCCCATTGCCATGTTGTAAAGCCAGAGCAATAACGCAAACCATGGATTAACACCAAGGAGCACAACATGTGTAATATGTCATCTTATGAGCAATTAATTACTTTTGGTGTCCTCAGTTCTCCCAAACTGACATAGCAAAACAGACTCTCATTGGCTTTTGGCAGGTTGTACATAAAATATGACAGAGAAGCAAAAACAACAGGTTCTAGCATAAGCATACATGCAAAATTTAGATTGGTGTTCAAAAATGAATGAATTTGAGCAAAATTACGTACATCACATGGACAAAAGTACTGGTTCACCTACTCATTACACCTACAGGAACTTCTCAGTCATGGATGCCTATGCCATGAAGGTCCTGGCAGACAGATTTGTGCTGATGTTAATGCCAGAGGTGGGCTGGAGCTCTATAACTTTGTGACTAAGGCCCTGTGGTTCCACTTAGACTAGATGTGGAATACCTAGAAGGGAAGGAACTCCTCAGAAGAACCCATCCTGTTACAAATGTTGGTAAACTGCATGGCTCAGTGCTTGATTTTATACACCTGTGGCAATAATGGGACCAAAAACACCTGTATTCAAAGATACTTTTGTCCATATAGTGTATAGTGGTGAATGGTTGTGAATGGTTTGTCTCTCAGAACATTCTACTTCGAAGACATGTACTTTCCATAACATTTCTCTATTTTACAGTTGGACAAAACTGACAATGAACGTGATACAGTAAAATCCACAAAGGTACTCCATTGTAATTCTAGTAAGTTGTAAAAAATATTTCTTAGTAAGGATTAGTGTACAATACAGTTGTGATTCCATTGGCTTGATTTACATTGGACACTGTGTCAATGAGATAACGTGAACCTGCTAATGGGAGGACCTTGACTGCTATGTATTGTGTAGCTTATGTACCGATTAAATGTAACTTAACTTTAAATGGGCTTCAGTTTGGAGTTATATTAAGGCTGGTTCTCTACTTGGAAAACTTGTTGTATGGCGTACACTACACCAGCAATGTCAGCTGCTGATTGGCAAATATTAACACCAAATATTTTTTTCCAACAGTCTTTTATTACAGAGGCATCTTGACTGAGGATGTGTCAAAACAATTTTAGGACAATTTACATTTTCCTACTTTCTCATTTATAATAAAAAATATTCTAGGGTGAGAGCAGATGGAAATCAATTGAAAACCAGCATTACAACTCAATAAAAGCCGGTGGGAAGACAGGCCTTCCATTCAGCCAAATAGAAGAAAAATAACACGGAGCAGAGGAAGAAATCAAAATAATGAAATGGCAGCGCAGCGAGGAAAAAATAATGCACTACTTCTTTTCACTAAGGAATGTAATGCCTTAAAAGACAGTAATACGGAAGTATATCTGCTCTGCAAAAACAAAACCGAGGTTTGTAAAATATGTATTTTCAAACGGAACCGGCCTGTTGAGACGGGGAACGTCATTTTACATTGAGCCTTTCTGCCTCTGTTTTAGTTGTGTTTCTTTCTGTGGTGTCGTGTGTGGTCCACTACAACAAACCTGTTTCTCTTTTGTGTCCTTTGTACAATGATATGTAAAGCGTTCCATGCATTTTAAGAGCTGTCAAAACTTCAGGGAGAAAGAGAAGAACGTAATGGCTTGAGACAAATCACAGTATACTGGAAAGAGTTTTTGTTATGCAGGAGAGGATCCGTTTGTGCAGACACATTAAGAGAAATTAATAAAGTGGCTGTGTAATTTTACCCTCATACAAAAGCCAACAGCACACTGATAATTACGAGGTGGAAGGATGAAACGGGAAAAGGGGAGCAACAAGGTTATGCAAACGATGGTCAACACAAATGCAAAATATGGGTAGAACAAAAAAATTTAGAACAAGGCACAGAATTTTCTGCAAATGGTTGAAGTAAATAAAATTTGTACCAGCAGTTAGGGAGGTGTTGAATGGTGAAGCTCTCTACAGTGATTTCTGGCACTCCCTCCCACCCTCTACCCATCCCTGTATACTGAAAACCCCAGACCCTAACATTTTTTATCCTTTTTTGATTTTTTCTTTTTTTAAACACACACAACATTCCATCTACATCTGCAGACTAGACTAGACGACGGCTTAAAACCAGGCCTTTCTTTAAAATCCCGTGTCTCTTCTACCTCTCAACCCCATCGACCGAACCGATTCAAACCCCTCCGTCAACCCCCACCTTTCCCCCTCTCCCCGTCCCAAAAAACCCTTCAGTGTCCCAAGTAGGACATTGGAGGTGAGGGGTCCTGTTCTGATTAGATGTAGTACTCCTTCTTTTCATCAGAATTGGTGTGGCCACCCTCCGCATTGATGATGGCTGTGTCTGCATCCGCTGCGTCGTCTGCTCCTTTGGCTTCGTGTGTGAAGTAGGTACCTGAGGAGGAGAGGATGGAGGACAGTGTCACGAACTGGATAATAGCCTGCTGCTCAGATGATACAAAAGATTAAAATGTGGGCTCTCCATCTCACAGCACCCAATTATGCAAATCCTTCACTGTGTGGCCATTTACATATACCGAACACCAGCAAGCGGCGATATTCAGATTACACAGTGTTTCCCCTCGCTTTCCTTTATGATTGGCACATGAAAATCAGGGTTTCAAAATGATCTTGAGTGTCAGGAAGAGTGTTGCTCACACCTTCAAATTAACCTTGTCAAGTTCACACAAAAAGGGACTAGCCAGCCACTTCAAACCTAATTTACAAGAGTTATTCACAGTCTATCAAAGTAGAGGTGATGATGACAATATTTTAGGAAGAATGAGGGACAGTAGTGCCACATTAAAAGCACAAACGCTGCCTAAAAAGAGAGAAACATGGAGCTGGAGTGCTGTGAAAAAAGGCTGGCTGGCATATTATACAGTCCTGACAAGGAACGTATGCCCTTTCTGTTGTAAGGTTTTACGTATCAGGACACAGTAAATAAATATCATCTAGCCCTTAGCATGACTTAAAATAGAACCATTTATTTAACAAAGATTAAGCCAAAATGCAGAAGTAGTGTTGTAACGCGGTCTGGCGAGGAAGGAGCTGCTAGCAGGTCCAGCGGACATGTGGTGCGGAGGTTAGCCGGACAACTCGGAGACCAGTCAGTTAAACAGAACAACACACCTTTATTTGGTGTTAACAGAACAAGACCAAACAAGCCAGGTCTCCACGGGTCTACCCTATTAGGTAGTCGCTGGCGCCAGTCCGTTACAATGGTAAGGTCTCTCTAAAGAGATGCACGGAGAGCAGCATGCTCGGCTGTAATAGCTGCCGCTGCACTCACACTAGGAGACTCTCCAACTACTACAATAATCTAAGTATACCTCATGATTCAGTAGTTTCAACAACAACCTGTTAGCAACAATGCCATGGCGTAACTGATTTCTGTATGACTTTGTCATCTCTCACATTGCCATGGAGGAATTTTGGGTCCACTCTTCTTTACGTTGCTTTGGTCCATTGAGTTTTGCATACATTCCTTCATGCCAGCTCTCTTAAAGTCTCATTGCAACACCCTGACTCTTTATTTTTTCATAACTGTCCTGCTGCATGACTCAATTTCAGCCAAGCTTTAGTTGTCAAATAGATGTTCTCACAACTCTAGACTACTTTGGACTAGAGAGGAGTTCATGGTCGACTCAATGGCTATAAGATACCCAGGTTATCAAAAAACAAACAAACAAAAGAATCAAATCATCGCCCCTTCAAGGCTGAGCTGACAGCTGTTTGGTAAAGACCAAAAGACAGCTGCTGTACATTATGGCCAAACATCTCCTCGCCCGTTTGGCCAAATAACATTGTTGCAGAAGCAACTTTTCAAATATAAGCAATGCTGCCAAACAAACCATACTTGATCAGTCTTTTTCTAATTGTATTGTCATGAACTTTGACATTTAACATGATAACTGAGGTCTGTAGTGTCTGAGATGTAGCTCTTGGGGTTTTTTCAGTTTCTCTGAGCATTGCACAGTCTGACCTTGAGGTGAATTTGGGATGTCCACTGCTGGGAAGACGGGCAGCTGTCTTGGATGTTTTTGTGAATAATCTTTCTAGCTGTAGGATGATGGACTCTATATTATTCGGAAGTGGACTTATTACCTTTCCCAGACTGATGCAAAGCCAAAATTGCTTTTCTAAGATCATTGCTGATTTTTTTTTTCTCCTTGGAATTGTGTGTGCTTACACACACCTTCATATTTCCAGACCAGAACACTGCCAAAAACCTCTGCTTTTATAAAGGCACCCCCACCTGCTGATGATCAGTTAATCAAGTTCATTTGATTAGCAGCAGCTGGCTGCTACTTACCCTCATCATTTCTATGGAAACAGTAAGGATATACTTATTTTTCACAGGGGAGCAGTGTAAAAAAAACCTTCTTTTTTATGTGACTGTATACACTGAGGGGACTTGACAATTAATAAAGTAGCATAATAACTTTAAATTAAACACGTTAACACCATCGCCACGACTAACGCCATTAACAATTAACCCATCTGGAGCGCAGACTAACACAAAATCCCTGAAATGTCTCCGTTAACGCATTTCGGGCAATGTGTCCAAAGTTTGTCCATTCTGTGCTCCAGACGGGTTGAGTGCGTTAAATATTTTATATATACCGTATATAGCCCACATCATAACTTCATTAAATGCTTAATGTGTCTCAATTTGGCAGAAGTTTAAACAGTAATATCAGACTTTTGTGGTCCTCCAACCTTATCTTCAGTTAATACAAATCTGCTGCTTCGCTTACTCTCAGGGCTGCGGGTCCCTTCAGGTAAGTGTGATGTTGAGTAATTATCGGAAAGTTTTTAACAGAGGTAGTTAAAAGTTGCCTGAGACAATATTTCTTTTCTAATTCAAATTTTTCTGAGTGACTGCTGCAGTCTCGCCTCTCAGATTTACTCGGCATAGGTGTAGCGACCAAATGACACCAAAAAAGCCCCCCAAAAACAACAAATAAAAACCTCCCTCCTCGTGATTATTATTATTATTCTGTCATGAATATTTATACTTATCCTCCAGGCACTCTACCTCGTAAACAGTTTACCTCTCATAATATACACAATTAGTCAAAGTGGCCTGAATTTTATTTATACTTGCATCTTATTGCTGTTTTATATTGAAAACATGTCGCGTGTCGCCTGAGAGGAAACTACAGCATTGTGACAATAATTCCACAGTGAACACTAAAGGATATCTCCAGTTTATTACAGCTTATATTTCATAATTTTGCCAGTCAGTTTCAATATCTCTGCATGAGCCAAAGCAACTGCTGAGATCTGGAACCAGCTGAGACAGATGTGCCAGGAATCGTGAACAGCTGGATGATTTGGCGGGGTGTAAAATGCCAAAAGTTTAGCAACACTGTCCAAATCATTTTATGAGAAGTGGGCACAAAATAGGCCCGAAGTGAACCAGCTTTTCCCTATTTTTCCTTACAAAGGTCCCAATCCCACAGTGGGTCAAAGTTGAGGAAGTTGGGCTGTGAGGTGTAATGGATGTTTGGACAGTAATTTCAAAGTTGCTTTCTCCCCTAAATAAGTTTGACCAACCTGGGGGGGGGGGGGGGGGGGGGGGGGGGTTTTGTTTTTTTGTTTGTTTTTCTTTCTCTCTCTCTCTCCCCCTCCTTTTCTT
>VURO01018413.1:22540-34896 GCA_015108175.1 Pelvicachromis taeniatus
GGGGTGTGGGTATTTTTTTTTTTTTTTTTGGGGGGGTTTTTTTGGTTTGGGGGGGGGGGGGGGGGGGGGGGGGGGGGGGGGGGGGGGGGGGGGGGGGGGGGGGGGGGGGGGGTGTTTGTGGCTTCTCTGATTGTGTGACTGCACCTGTTTCCTTCTCCCTCTAACGCTTTTTTTCTTTTTTAGCAATGTTGCTGCACCTCCAGATCTCAGTATTGGATTATGGATTTCAATTCTTTTCTTACGACGAAAATGGCTGAAAACATTATATACAGAATAACAACCAAGTTGTAATAAACTAGAGTTATCCTTTACAATCTGCACTGCTGCACTCGGTAACACAACAGTGGGACTGCTTCACATGGCTGTGTTGCCTGGTGTTCAGTGTTAATATGTCACGTAAGAGTCAGTCAGCTACACAGAGGCTGTTTTTGTGTGTTGATCTGGGAAAGACAGGCGAGAACAGTCATATGAATCACTGGAGCTACCTCACCGCACCACTACCATCTACCAGCAAACAGCTTGCATGTTTACATTAACTTTGAGCTTCTAGACACAAAATGTGAGGAGCCACTCAGAGTTCAGCACCACTATAAAATAACACCACATTTCCTCTATACTTTTAATTTGCCTCATTTACTGTACTTCCTCTCTAAAGTGGTTAATGTACCCAGTTCCATTTCCCCCCGCATAAGAAACATCAAAGTGTGAAATGTGTTATAGATTATAATTATTTCTGTTGTGAGGATGGCATACAAGATTTGTTATACTATGCGGCAGGACTGCATGAAAAATGTAATTTTACTCATCATCAGTAACCCATAGCCTTAATAGCTGTCTTTCCATCATTTGGATAGCATCCATCCATTGATGTAATAAGTCGTTTCTGCAGAAACAAAGTAAAGAGGCTCCACTTGACAAACTGCCTGCTGGGACAGATAATGCTTAAAAGGACAGCTGCTGTGAAATAACAGGTATTTCTTAATAAATGATACACAAAATTTAAAGGTGTCATATGAAGCTTTTAGGTATGCCTTGCTAATCATGGACTAGACCCCGTTTTTGCCTTCAGAACTGCCTTAATTCTTCATAGCATTGATTCAAAAGGTGCCGAAAGCATTCCTCACAGATTTTGATCCATGTTGACATGATAGCGTCACACAGTTGCTTCAGATTCGACAGCTGAGCATCTATTGTGGGACTCTCTTATTCCACCATATCCCAAAGCCGTTCGCTTTCTACTTGAGGGCTCAAAGTGTTTTATACAATTCTTATTTACCAATTCAGACACATTCATACAAGCACTTATCTTCTATGTGGTTTCTATCTGACATTCACACAAATTCACAGCCCGATAAACGCATTGGGAGCAACTCGAGGGTTACCCAAGGACACTTTGGCATCTGGTTGTTAGATGACCCACTCTGCCTCCTGAGCCACAACCAGCCTTAAATGTGCTCTATTAAACTGAGGCCGTTTGGGTATAGTGAATGCATTGTCACGTTCAAGAAAGCAGTTTGAGATGATTTGAGCTTTGTCGCATGGCCAGAACCAACCATCAGAACATGGAAACGCCATAATCATAAAAAGATGGATAAAATCATGTAGGCTGTGGAATTTTAATGATGCAATATATCCCCCACAGAATTACACCACCAGCAGCCTGAACTGTTAATACCAGGCAGGATAGATCCATATTTTCATGTCATTTACCGCATAAGTTATCTGTTGTCCAAATGTTGAAACAGAAATCAAGACTCATCAGGACGATATAACATTTTTCCAATCTTCAATTGTCCATTTTTTACGAGCCCATGTTAACTGTAGCCTCAGTTTCCTGTTCTTAGCGCACAGAAGTTGTGGCCGGTGTGGTCTTCTGCAGCTTTAGCCCATCTGCATTCAGAGATGCTCTTCTGCATTAGTTGAGGTTAGTTGACTGACTCTTGTCTTCCAATCAGCCTGTCATCAACATGGGATTTTCCCCCAGAGAACTGCTGCTCACTGGATCTTTTCTAACCTTTGGATGATTCTCTATAAACCCTAGATTTGATTAGTCTGTGAAGGTTCTCAGTCATTAAGGTCATCGTAGTCTAAGGAGCTTGGAAAAGAAAAGCGTCTGGACTTCTTTAAGTTGCTTGAGAGGTGAAACGTCTTCAAGCAACTTAAAGAAGTCCAGATGCTTTTCTTTTCCAAGCTCCTTAGACCCTAGATTTGATTGTGTGGGATCTCAATAGATCAAGAAGTTTCTGAAACACTAGAAGACCAGACCAGTCTGTTTGGCACATTGCTCTGTTGTTCAGTTTGATCTTCAAGGGTCATCTTGACCATGCTTAAATGCATACATGTATTGATCCATTTGATTGACTGATTTTGATATTGGTCCTAATGAGCAGTTGATACAACTGTATCTTACAAAGAGACTAGGAAGTGTTATAGTAAATGACATTCCAACATTTAGCAAATATTTTGACTTAGTTTTTAGACATTTCTTATATTATAAGCATGCAAAAACCACCCTCTGCTATTTAGTTTAGTATGCTGCCCTATTTTTTTTACTTAGTATATGCTGTAGTTTCACATAGGCTGATGCCACTATAACGATTTTAAGACAAGATCCTATGTCTTATTCTGTAGCGTTTCAATATTCTAATAAGCAGCATACGTATGTTTATTGTACACAAGTCAGTATAAATATCAATGTGTCACCACTGTTCATAAAACTGTAATTTCAGGTTTACTACCTTTGTGTCTTGCAAAGTAGCGTCCCAAGACAATGAGTAGACAGAGCATGGCGAACACGACCACAGCCACCACTCCTCCAATAACTGCATGGTCCACTGTTCTGGGTGCTCCTTCTCCAGCTCGTGAATCTGAATGGGAAGAAAATAATAAATCAGTAAGAGTGCTACTAAAACGTCGCCTGCCATTGAGGGGATAGCGATCAGCCACCAAATCCCTACCACACAGTTTGACAGTTAAAGTGATAGAAATGAAGATTACACTTAATACAAGGCATTTAGATAGAGGAACTTTGGCGCAGCAACGCCTAAAATGCCCTGCTTTAACAAAACCGAAGATTTGGACTTAACCCATACACTCCAGTAAATCCAGAGCTGCTCGGTTGACTGTCATGACTGTCGCTCCTGTGAAAAATGAATTTATTACTGCTTTACTCCTCCTGAATGAGCTCAGTGGAAGAAATAAACACATGCAGACACAGATGTCGGTAGTCTCGCGCAGAAATTTAACGTACGTGTTTTTTTGGTGGAAAAACATGTTGACATTCCACAATCATATGGAGGTCCAGAGGCTGTACTAAGAAGCAAGTTTGACATAGCAAGTGTTTCTTTGTGTTAGCTCCGTCAGACATAATGGGTATCACAAGGGTGGTTATCAACTTCCTTTGTTAAAGCAGGCTTTCTGCTTCAGGCTCTGCACGCGCTCACATAAAAGGGGGGCGTTTGACGCGTTCGACATTTCTTCTAAATGGACCGATCAAGACCGACCAGCTTCAATAAGAAGGAACAGTGCAGCCGGAGTTATGAAGAATATTAAAAAGTTATTACTTCGAAAGCAACAATGGTGCTGCAAATAAGGAGAGAGGGGGATTGTTAATTTTGTAAAATCACAGGTTAACATATATATTTTAATACTTAGTGTACCTTTACTATTGACATTTATTAAACTTTACAACTGAAGGGCACTCAGATCTGGTGCGATCCCTTTAATGTAGGCAGAATCGAGGAAGCCAATTCAGTTTTTGACCAAATCAACTTACCACACTGATTCGTTCAGTGATCACACACACGTATGGTTCAATAAGTTACGGATTTTGAGAATCTACATTGCACTTGGAGCATATTGACACCACAAGAAATAGCAAAATGTGATTCTTACAGCTGAGGTTAAACAAAAACGCAGCATATGAGGTGATCAGGACCAGGATACATGTTTAGCTTGTGACACAGAAAACACACCATGCTTCGATCCTATGTTAACAACACCAAAGTCGCAATTCAACCACGATTTTCCACACTGTACTCAAACTATGCGTCTAAACCTTATGGACTTCAGCAGTTTCAGTTTCTAACTACTGATCTTAATGTCTGTTTTATGCCATTTGTTTTTCATTAACACGCCGAGCTCTTTAGTTTAAGTAGAATATTGTTGCATGTACAGTAAGACCTTTGAGGTCATGCTCATGATGGCTGATAACCCCTAACTGTACGCTATATTTAAAATATAAAATAGTTCAAATGAGTTAATAAATAGTTTTTCATGCATTTCAGTTACTAGGATATTTTTTGCTCTAATTACCAAGACTTGCAAGAACAATTGATTGCCTAGGGTTGGACATGGGGTTATCACCAAAGGGTTAATGTAGTGACACACATCACGCGTTACACTGTGCAATTTGTGTTGTTTTGATTGCTCCATAGTTGCACTCCCACAAGACAAAGCAAGACTTTTCTTTTTTCCTGAGTTCAGTCTGGCTCCTTTGTCTCTTGCTGACATTTTAATAACCACTGTACGAAATTGCCACAACAATAACTGTTTGGATTGCAATCAAGAATTGATTAAGAATAACCATAGTCATACCAAACGAGAAATTATTCAGTATTGTACCTTTCATTAAGAATCTACTCGCCACGGTTTGTGTATCGTTGTGAGGTATTATGATTAGAAAAATAAGTCTTTAAAATGTTTTTTTTGTTTTTTTTATGCAACCGTGTCTAAACAAAACAAAGTTTCACAAATTATGAACACAGTGGGGATAGTTAATCAAGTTTCAGAGCAGGAGCTGGATTAAAAAAAACTAAACAAAAAAACATCTGTGACTGGACAACAGTGCCCTAAAGCCCTTGTGGTTGCAATGCTGTGTGAAAGCTATTGATCATGTGTAGGGATCCATGACAACCCCAAGTTAATATCCATTTGCCGACGTGATTGGTCCTTCATGGGACAAAGCATGAGGACATTTTTTCCCCCCCACATTATGCCCCAGGAAGGTGAATGGCTGCTGGAGAGAAGATTCACATGGCTGAGCGCTGCACTGAGATGTGACCTGGGCTTTATTGTGTATTCATGAAGCACATTTGTATTCAACGTTACAGGTACATTTACGTGCTTTTAGCTTATTTTGATACCATTACACCAACCTTCATCTCCACACTAATGCTTTCTTTTCTTTTACTGAAAATATTTACAGAAATACTGAAGTCTGGAAACGAAACCACGTCCAGTTCTTAGCATTCAGTTCACACATGGAGCAGACCTTCAGCCCCACCATCCATTAGCTGAAGTAACTCACTAAAAACCCCTCCACATGCTTCTCCGGCCTAGTTCTACACGGGGGATTTGCTGAGTGAGCTCCAGAAAACAGAAAGAGCCAGGCTGCAATTGATTAACGAATAATAGAAACAGAGAGAGAAACATCATGGATACCATCCCTACACACCTGCATTGCCCAACCTGAAGGAATGAAGTCGGGAGTGGGGAGGGCAGCGCAGTGCTACCTGTCAAACTCAACAAAACATTACCTGATAGATCTAATAGGTTATTTTGACTTCAGATTTTCTTTTTTAGTGCTGGGCAGATTCAATTAAACTGAGCAGGAATCCTTCTGACATCCAATTCGCTCTTGTCAGGCTGCAAGAGCTTTGCTTTAACACACTTTCCTATTACGATGTTAATGTGGACTTTGGCTTTCGGGGAGGCGAGATTACGTGTGTGCGGCGTGGTCAGGGTGGGGGAGGTGGATCGGACGGTTGCAGAGGATCAGTCCTGATTGTCTATATCAAACTTTCCTCCCTTAAATTAATTTAAGATGAAAGGAAGGCCGAGAACATCAAAGTCTCCACAAGTCTTTGCATAATATTATGTTGCTATTTAGAATAATAAGCCCTGCCTTATGGATTTACATGCATGAGATGAAGTCTTTTTCCTTGTAGGAGGTATATGTGTAAACTGTGGTCTTGCACTGGAAGGAAGATTTGGGCTTATAAAACAGCACTGCCTTTAAGTTATTAGAGCGAGCACTCTGTTAATATGTGTGTCTTGTTTAAACTCAGTCCACGCTGAATAAATCGGAGTCGGTCTGTGCCGATGAGCGCAAACTTGTCTGCGACTTCTTCACAGTAGGAGACTTTAGGAGACTTTACACAACTAGTTGCCAAACGGTTGTATTCTGGTAATATTGCTATATCAAAGCAAGGTTTCCAAGCACCTATGCAATTTTTTGCAGTTAAGTTTTCTCACCCTGCAGTAATTACGCCACTTTGTTAAGAAATTTCTGTTAATGTAACGTTTAATTCTGTGTAATGTGAATTACTGTAGAATTCTATAGATGGTGACAGATTTGCAATTAAGTTAATCGTGGTATCACCACTAGACGATCGTGTGCCATCATGATCCCATTCAACTGCAAACTCATAGCAGGCAAACTCCACCCAGTTGCTGTTTTATCGCCATCATGATACACAGATCACAGATCTGGTCCCCGTCTTTAAAGCAATCTTTTCAAGAGCAATGACCATTCAAGCTCATTGCATACATCTGCAGTAATTTTGGTTGTGCTATGACTGAATCAGTGTTTTCCCTCCTGTTACTGTAGCACAATGGGTTTTGCTTTGTTTTACCTACTAGTTTTTTTTCCCTATTTGGCAGTCTTCTGCCCTGTCCTCATTAGTTTCTTTTCTGTTTAACTGCTTCCCCAGCCCCAATTACCCCTGTGATTGGCTATATAGTCTTGTCTTCCCCTGAGTTGGATAGTATGTTTTGTCATGTGGATTCTTCTGGATTCATACCTTTCCTTTTACTCAACCCTAAGGAATGTTTTCGTCAGCTATTAAAGCTTGCTTTTTGTTGAATTATTCAGTCTCCAGTGTCCTGCATTTGGGTCCACTCATCCGTGAATCATAACAGTCACAGCAGCATTAAGTTCTTGGTAGAATGACAAAGCCAATAATTTCTGTCTTAATCAAACCAAAAAAAGCACCAAAAATGTTCTGCTTTTAATGAGGCCTGTTTGCAAGCCAAAACTGTGTTAAAGTGCTGTCAATTTCTGCAAGCACTCAGTCCCAGTCATACCATACAAAGCAATTTGCATGTCATACCAGTGAGTATCACTTATGAGCAATTACTGTCACCCAGTAAAATACAGTACATTTGCGTTATTATCTCACATTGGAAGTCAAACTTCAAATTGCATGGATCATTGTTTTAGCAATCAAAGGAGTGCAAATTCAAAACAATTTTAAGTTTTGCCTTTCCATAAAAGTCACTTCCGTCATGAATAAATAGCATCTGAGAGCCACATCAAAATGGGAATTGTGACAGTCTATTCCCTCAAGCTGCGGCACTTTGTATTAATTACAAAACAAGAGAGAAACAAAAGCATAGTTACAGTAAGCACTTCCACAAACAATAATATCCCAAAGCAACCTCAGCCATTTATAAAATCATATTAAAGAGCCAGCTCTCAAGTCAACCAAAGTTCATGAAAAATCCAGTCATAGTAATGCCTCAAGGGCCAGTGCTCAAGATAAGGTTTAAATTCCCTGCAACTTATACCTCTACTACATAAATGCCGCTTAAACAATGCTACAGCTTCAGTAGCATCCGTGCATCATCTTCTGCTTATCCAATTCAGTGTCTCTCTCTTTGTGTTAACCTCATGACGATCTGGCCACTTATCAGTAAAGAAATATATAAAATAAAAAAATAAAAAGCACACCAACTCATATCTTAACAAACAGCCCAAAAAACAAAGACATATGGCTGTCATCAACACAGCTGCTTCTTTGTCTGTACACATGAAACAATTGCATTCTTTGCCTTTATACAATTCTATCGATTAAAGACTCTTTGAGTGTCACGTCTCTCTCTTCTAATGCCTCTGATCTATTTGAGATATATATTACAGGGGTTACAACCTAAAACAGTGTTTCCCACAGTTCAAACAGCAATGATTGTTCCTTTCTATGATTTTGAAACCTGGGGGAAAAAAAAGCTCAGATTAGATGTTGCTAGAAAAAAAAAAATACACTGGTCATTCAAGTTTAGCTCCTATGCTGCAGCAGTGCTGCTAATGAAACCTGCAGAATCTTTTCACTGGTGAAGCTGTTTAGTGTGTTGATGAGGCCAAATGGGTTATTAAAGGGCTTAATGTAGCTTTACTTGGTTGCTGCAGCACATTCGGAAAAAGAAACATTCATCTCAGAATGCAACAGCCAGCAGAGCTATCAAACATCATGAGAAAAAAAAAAAAAGGTAATCACTTCCAAAGCTGGAGTACTACTTTATGTTTAGAGGTTATGGACCATATACTATGCTGTCACTTCAGAATATAATTATAAATGGTTCATCAAGGATGGTTTGTCAAACAAGGTGTCCGAAGGGCTAAACCGAGAATGCAACTGTCAATCAAGCGTGGTCATTTTAGAACCACCCGCCTTATTTGGGGATGTGAACCATCTCATTTCATAGGACGTGTTGACAGAGGCTTGATTTGAGACAGAGGAGATCTCCTAATTGGATCTTCTAATCTGCTAATTAAGCATTAGTGATTTCACTGGTGTGCCCGTACTGCTTGTAGATAGAGGGGCAATCAGAATAACAGCAGTGCTATGTGGGTGGGGTGTCATAAGAGCACATTGGCTTGTCAAGATCCACTTCCATTGCCAACAACACTCTCGGTTAAAGAGTGAATGTAATTAAAGTCCCAATGAACCCATTCATTGAACCTATTTAAAAATGTCAGTTAAATCCTTTGCCTCTCGGGTAGCGAACCACACTGCTTACATACAGAGTGACTTGGCCTAAGATTTATTGAGTCTTTTTCAAAATGTCAAAAAAAGGGTGTCATTTTAAAAAGACAGCAGCACCATTAGAAATACCGAGTAGAAACAGAAAGTAGCGGAGGGGTCGTGCAAAGTTGAAATTGAAATGATTATTAACACCGTCATAAAGTTTTTCTGACGTTTGATTTTAGCAACGATTCAGAGACTTCTTTGGCTTTAATGACCTCGGCTGACTCTGCCGCATGTTTGTGATTCAAAAGTCCTCATTACTTTTGATGTATGCTATAGCAAATGAAAGAAAACCTAAAAGACTGCTGGAGGAGCTAAACTGCATATATTGTGATGTTCAAAGAGTACTCTTGCAAGTCAGCAGCGCACTTCAACAAAGTTGGAAGGCTTGTCGGCAAGTTTGAAAGAGACAGGAATAAAAATACAATGGTCAAAATCGACATAGCAGAGCCTGAGATATCCTGACTTTTATTCCTTTGTATGGGCAGGAATCCAAAAATAATGGATCGAACACACCTGCAATATAACCTTTATATTTTCATTTATTCCACTACCAACTGAAAAGCCTGATGGCACTCCCGGGGACATTACCAATTCCACATCGACATAATGGACAGAAGAAATGTTCGGATGCCTTTTGGTGTAGGCAGCACATTTCAGACAAAGATCTTAAGAAATTTCTTGAACGGCACCATCACGCTCACCATTTTACTGGCAAAGGGATCTAAGGGAAACCTGTAGTGATGACCACTTGAGAGCAGAAGCAAAGTCTATAAAAGTTGGGCCAGTACCACAGTAAAAAAAAAAGATAACTCCACCATGGTGAAGACATCTCTAGGGCATCGCACACTGGCTGTGTACAACCTCTTTCAAAAGGAAAGTGCCTATTTCTTTCTAGTAGCCCTTTTCCAGCCCAAATAGAACTGGTTTCTTTATTTCTACCAAAATAAAAGACTGGTGCCAAAAAGATGGCACATCAACGGAAAATTCAATACCTCGGACACAGTGGGTTTGGGGGCTTATACACGGGAAATTAATTGGCAGGTGAGGCACAAACTGCGCTCATCGTGAGCTTCTTCTCCAGATTCTGCAGGTAAAACTACACAATGTGTAGTTCACCAACTGCTACATTTACACCTGGTAAAACAGTGGCAGTGGAAATGTGTTGCGACCTACAGACATTTACATTAAACCTAACAGTAAGATTTGTTACTTGCATTCAAATTCCAGCAAGAACCTCCAAGAACTGACACAAAAAATTCTTCCATAAATTGTGAAGTAGCTGCTGACACACATGCTCAGCATCCTACATTTTTATATAGGGCGATAACCTGAACACAGCCGGTTGGGCCAAGTCCTCTTTTGCGCAGAAGAGTTGTGCTCATTGCTGCAGACCTTGGAAATGTGTTGGAAACATGCTTTTATTTATAAATGGTGATTATCTGCAAACCTTCAGTAATCTTGTCTACGAGTGATTGCAGTCTGTCAGAGTTGCATTGGGAGTGTTGTGAGACAAGTTGCCTCCCACCAGGTGACTGGTGGTAGTTCGTCATTGTAACTACTTGCAATTGGTCGGTAAAAGCAAAAGAAATTCAGTGCAAGCATCGACTTTTCGTACTTGCTTTGAGATGTGTCACTGTCTGTTGCCTTCTATCAGGATACAAGCTGCGACACTTTACAAGAGCCATCCATTTATCATAGAATTGCACATTTATGCTCAGGTATCTTTGACGAAGTGTGTACTCTATCAAACGATAGAACACTGCACTGAGCTAGTATCTACGCAAGTACCGATGCAAAGAATTGAGAAAAAAATACACCCGCTAAAACATCGCAAATGTTGTACAACCAGCATGTAACCAGGTATTCTACTTTTGTGCCTTTTTGTCTCTGATCTCACATGCTGATATAACATCAGGCAACAGGCAACTTGCCTGGCTTCGCTTTTAAACAGTGGCAGAATGGTACACTCACATAGTAGTGGTTGTGACACCTGTCATCAAAGGGGCTGTGTTGTGGACAAAAAGCTGAAATTGGAATTTGCCAGTAATCGAAACTAAACTACCCAACCATGACAGGGTTTCTGGTACTGCTGCCATCAGGACCTAAAAACACAAACAACTTCCAGACGAATCACACAAGTGTACAGGCAGGTTACAAAGCTTTCAAATTTGTCCTTTGGAAGTCAAAAACATATTATTTCTACACTCAGCTGCACCTGATGCTGCTCAACTGTCATGTAACAGCATCGTGCAGAAATCCAGAAATCAAGCCCGAACATCATTTCACGGTATTTAAATAAAAGACAAAGACAAAAGCAAACGACAGTGCCATTTATTTTTCTTTAATTTCTTTTGAGTGAAAGGTGTAATTAGTAGTTATACTGGGGCATTATCTATTGAAAATAACACACTCCCACTGTTCAATTTAAAGTCTCTTTCTTGGCACACACTTCTGGGCGAAATTTTAAAATAGAAAGCTCAAACCTATCTGAAAAAAGAAACTCGCCTAATGTTTAAACAGAGACTAAATATCATCTAATTTACACCTAGGGTAGAGATGTGCGTGGGAGAGTAAAATGAAACAAAAGAAGCTGGTATTCCTTTTTCCTGGTGTTTCTTGTGTAATGTAAACCTTTGTCTGTGTAATGAATTCCATTTTCTGTGTCAAACAATATCGTCACGAGAAGGAAAGGAAATGTTCCAACTACTTGCAAAAATAAGCCAACAGTGCATTATCTCCTTAGAAACCTTGCACTCTTTTTTTTTATCTGATGGAGCTATTCATCATTTATCTAATCATGGCCAGTCTTCATCCAAAATGTAATATAATTATGGTCTATAACTGTTCTCAGGATATTAAGCTGTATCTAGGCCACGGCTAGCTCAATAAACACCTTCTAATAATGGCTTTTAGTGGTCTCAGGAGTGACTTATTCTAACACAGTGAGGACTCTCTATGGCTCCCATGGCCAGACGAGTTTGCGGCTCGTTGCAGAGATGCACATCAGTCCTTTTAATGGGGACACTGTTTTGGGGGGGAAAAAAAGAAGCCCGGTAGAGTTTCTTTCCATCCACCAGACTGTTCGTTCTTCTTTCACATGCGATTATCAAACTCCCCCCTGCACCGCCAAACCTCCGCCAACTCTCTCCTCCCACCCCGCTGTCACCGAGCGGCCTCCAGCCTCGGCCATTCCAGCAACTGTTGAAAAGCTCATGAAGAGTTATGCTTGTGGTTGAAAGGTGGCCAGAAGCCTGGTCTGTGCACATAAGCTTGTGTTTGATGTATTTTTTAGAACTTCACATCTGAGTATTCCAGTGAATTAAAACACATCTGTGACTTTGTCAGAGATAAGGTCAAAATATCTCAATGATATGTTTATGATAAAGAAAATGCCAAAACAAACAAAAAAAACCCCAACAACAACAACAAAAAGATGAAAAAATAAAAAAAACAGTTTAAATGATCCAAAGAGAAAACTCTTGTCAAGGTCAAATTCACAGAAATAGCAGGTCTTGAAATAAATGGACCGCTGAAGTCAAGTCCTGT
>VURO01018413.1:34916-50364 GCA_015108175.1 Pelvicachromis taeniatus
AGTCCTGTGTCTCCTCTGCTCTTGGCATATTGATAATAACAACAGAAGAGACTCTGTGTATCCTGGTGTTGTGAGACAGAATAGTATCAGTGAAATGACATCGGGGGCTTTGTGTGGATCTGTGTACACAGCAGACAGAGCTCTGGGTGAAGGAACTGTGCCAAGAAAATGAAGGGCTAATCCTAGAAAAGAAGCCAAGACAATGGCTACATTTACATACATGCAGTAAACAGACTCTAGTACATTCTCTGGTTAAGGTTGTACTGAGAAATGATTGGTTTACATAAATCCCTCATAGCTTACCTCATTGACTCCACCTTTCAAAAATTAAAATTAAATAAGTTAAAACTTTGAGGATCTTTTCAAAAGCCAAAAGTCATCAATACATTTGCTGGTAATTTAAACTAAAGAGCTGATGTTTGGTGAAGTTTGGTTGGCTAGAAGTAAAAGTCATTCAAAATGCATTTCGTGCACAGCGCTGCAGAATCAAGAGACAAAATCACAAGACTTTGGGTAAAGACGGATGCCAAGCAGTGTATTTCTTTGTTATCACGGTCCCTAATGCGTGCTTCGTCATGCTGTTGTGGCTGTCTTTGAGGAGCAATGTTGTGGCACAATCTCTGTGAGGTGTAGCAACGCCGACAAAAACCTGCCATGATAATAAAATCCTTTAGCAAGGCTGAGTGTATGGTGTCGGCCTCTAATCCAAACCTCACCTCAAAGGAAATTCAGACCGGCTTACATGCATGGATGGTGTTAGGAAAAAAAGAGAATGAAAATGTGCTGCATTTCACACACAGTGCAGCTCACACTGTAGCCAGAAATTGTATCAGTGCTGCTAAAAGTGAGTAAAGCCAGTGGCAAGGGATAATCTCAGATACTGAGGTTGTCTAATTTGCATAAAATACTAAGATTGCAACCTGTTCTCACTCTGAACTCGTCACATATAGATGCCCAGTATGTGATTCATAGGCATAGATGTTTTAATGCATTGGGCTCCTCTTTGGTGTCATTTTTTTCTATGTGCAGGGTAGTCTGACAAACCAACACCAGTATGACAAAGTCTTTCAAATACTACCTAATTGTCAAAGGTGTTGCTGTTTTAGGTCTGATTTGTCCCAGCTGTGTTCCCACCTGTTCACCGTCCTCTCATTATCTTTCTGTGTACTTAAGTCCTCTGTCCTCCTTTGTTCAGCGTCAGGTCGTCTGTTGTTCTACGTCACGTTTCCGCGCCTCCATATTGCCAGGATTTTCCATGTTCAGGTTTTCATCATTGAGTTTTGTCCTTTGTCTTCAGGATTTATTTTTCCCAGTTTAGTTCTAGTTAGTTTCTCCCCTGTGTGCATCAGCCTTTTTTGTTTTTGTACCCTTTTTTAAAATCAGCTTTATTAAACGGCTCGCCTTCCGTTAAAATCAAGTTTTGTTCCACGTTCCTTTGTGTCTGCATTTGGGTCCACTATTCACAATTCATACAGTCTGCTTCGGCACACTGTGACACTAACATCAAAGTGACATCTTGTGTATATTTTTGTGAATCAAGCAGCATGTGACAGAACAGGAGAATACATGTGGTAACCAAGGACGTGGAGATAAAGCGTGTGCATATTTTAATCCATCCATTATGTTTTATTACACTTAAGAAGTTTTGTTACCTAAACTAAAGAAAACGGCTAAAGAAACTAAATAAGTCAAAATAAAAAAGTAAAATTAAAATGTAGAAATATCACCCTCAGATAAGACTCAAACATCCCTTTTCTGGTTAGTCGTGTGATGGTGCCATGTGCCACAACACTTCCTAATGCAGACTTGGTTGTTGTGCTTCCTCTGTTGTCAAAATAGTCTTCTGAAGCACTGCTGGCACTATGGAAAATGATGCTAAAGGGGATAGCTGGGATAGGCTCCAGCCACACTGTGATCCTGCATTGGATAAGTAAATGGATGGATGGATAGATGGACCCTGAGCAATGACAGGAGTAAGAACGTGCCGTAAATGGACATCTACTGGTGGGTTTTAAGATCTTGCGACGACAGATCTCTGGTTGGCCCAGTGTGGAAGAAAACTGGGAAAACATTAACTTTAACTTTGTGTGCCAACACTCACGCTGAAAGCCAAGTGAGAGAAAGAGAAGCGAGTGAGTGAAGAAAAATGCCACAACAGAGCGGCCAGAGCCTCAGAGAGACCTCAGGGGCGAGAGCCGCAAGGTCCATTTAGAAAAGGAAGGAGGAAAGAAAGCGCTGTTCACCACCTATTAATAATCAATTTCAATTTCCTCTCAGACCTCATTTTTATTTTTTGATTATTAAATAATAGATATTCATTTTACATGTGGTCCACAACACTGAATTAAGGTGTTTCCCTACGAAATCCAGTCAGATTTGAACTTTTCTCTAGCCGGCCTGCGTTCTCCATGCCAACACTGGATGAGTCAAACTCGGAAAGAGTACAACTGTCTCACATGAAAGTTTTAAGACTTAGCTGCTGTCATGGCAACAGTAGGCCTACATGCAAATTGTAATAAGAGCATTCAAAAACAAGGAACATGCAGGTCAAATGCCTTGGGATCTTATTTTGTACCACATTTCATGCTCACCACCTGTTTTCTCAGTCTGCTAGGAGCTGAGAGTATTCATCCAATCTGGGAAATTAAAACTTAAGAAATGAATTCAACAATTTAAACGAAATACCAGATAAATGACTGACATGCGATCCAAGAAATATTTTATCACGGAAAAATACAAGAACCCAAGACAAGTTATTTTGCGCTAATTATGGAGGGTCGTGTCTGCACTGTGTCACTGCAGCATCTCGTGGCTCTGCAGTCTAGTGACATGCACTCTGTGTCCTGAATTGTTGTCCCGATAATGGCATCTGACTATGGGCCTTAACATTTACAGCTTATCTGCTCTGTGATAAGATCCTAATTTGCATATTATTTAGGCAAAGGTTGCAGAACTGTCAACCAGCACAGTCACTGCCGAGTAAAAAGAGCCAATGAGGGGCACTTTCAACATGCTTGTTTTCACTGCGATGACACATGAAGGCAGCAAAAGGCTTATCTGTGGGTTACCCTTAGCCTAAATAAATATATTCATGTTCCTGATACAGTAATACAAGTAAAGTCAGTGAGTAATAGTAGGTTACTGAAACTATTTAAGGGTTTGGCATCAAATTATATAACAATATTAAAGTCTACACAGAATTAATCCTTATGTTGTTTTGATTAATAAACGTAAACTTCCTGTTCCACCACATCCCAAAGGTGCTCGGTTAGATTGAGATCTGGTGACTGTGGAGGAAATTTGAGTAAAAAAAAAAACCTCATTGTCACGTTCAAGAAACCAGTTTGATGATGCTCATGATGGCATGATGTGTTATTTTGCTGGAAGCAATCAGAAGATGGGTGCAGTGTGGCGATAAAGGGATGGACATGGTCAGCAACAATACTTGTGTCGACTGTGGCATTTAAACAATGCTCAATTTGTGCTCAAAGCGTGCCAAAAAAAAATGTCCCCCACACTACCACACCACCACCAGCAGCCTGAACTACTGATTCAAAGAAGGGATCCGTGCTTTCATGTTGTTTACGCCAAAATCTGGCCCTACCATCTGAACGCTGCAGTAGAAATCGAGACTCATCAAACGAGGTACATTTTTCCTATCATCCAATTTTGTTAAGCCTGTGTGAACTGTATCTGAGTTTCCTGTTCTTAGCTGATAGGAGTGGCACGTGGAGTGGTTTTCTGCTGCTGGAGCCCATCTGCTTCAAGGTCTGACACGTGCATTTATAGATGTCCTTCTTCATACACATACTACATGTAAATGTCTGCTCTTATTTAATGACACTGGTAAACGCTATTGCAGCTATTGCTAGGAAACAGGAACCATTAAGGGAGGATGTCTTAACCAATATGAATATAGAATAGCGTAATGCTATCTTGTCTAAAATGTATATCAGTAAAATAAAAATAATTATTCACACTCACACCAAGTGTGAATAATTATTTAAGCCACTTAGCTCCGTTCACTCCAATTCACTAGGGAGCTGTCTCATGAGTGTCCTCTAGACGAACTGCAACTCATTTCAGGACACTGGGACTAATAATAAGTGAACATGATCTCCATACATCAGATCTGGTGCTGGGCGGCTTTCTATTTCTTGACATAATTGTTGCATTCCCTCAAAAGTTTAATATCAAGCCAGCCCTTCGCCCAAAGAGTAAACAGTAGCTGCAGTGGAAAACAGAGGCAGGGAAACACAGCACCCACTGTGTTTCTGCATTTAGCTGTGACACAGGTGCTAAAGGACGCCTGAGTGCCTACTCAGTGTACATGAGGAGAACATGCAAATCACACACTGCATAGCCCCTCTAATAACGTCCAAGCAGGTCATTATATTTTTCAAAGTTATCCCTGCAAGGCTTCAAACTACTCTAAATGCTCATTTTGCAGCAGTTTTTTTTTTCTCCACTTTTGGATCTTTAAGCTGCAATAGAGAGGGGGTATCCTTGATATCGTCATCGTCAGGCTGCATGCACAGCAGCTCCACCTGCCCGCTGTTCAAACCTTCTGCTTTAGAGGGGTGGCCATGCAAAGAAAATCTGCCCAAAGGAAGTGCGGCCTCAAAGGGAGATGAGGTGAAACGCTTGTTTTATATTGTGGATGAAATAAAGGGGCTGAACAAGGATTCTTTCATTAATGGAAAGAATGCAAAACTACACTATTATAATTCAAGGGTAAAATACGTAGCTGGAAATAGGCGTAATAGCTCCCCTTTGACATTATGGTTGATTATAATCAAGCCCCCAATGGGAAAATAACCACTTACCCATTACATAAACAGGTAATTCCAACTTGTACATTGATTTATGTAAATGCAGTAAGCTGAAATCGGTGGAATAATAACCTTGGACATATTACACAAGGGCCTGATTAATATCATTGTTTTTGTCTGTAATAACACTGACGTTTAATGTTATTTTTCATACATTATTACTATAGCGAACATGCGAAACGTCTCCTACAAAAGGTTTCAAAGGTGCTCGATGTGGTAGCAGTCACTGTGAGGCTGTTCCTGTGTTGCAGGTGTTCTCGCTTCAGCAGGTAGCAGACCTGGCCGACAGATGGGGAAGATTGACAGTTTGGATTAGTGTGAAATAATCTCACTGATGTGTGCACATCTGGTGGCCCTAATGGTGTAAAGCAGCAAAAACACGTACATTACCAACACGATTAAAAATACATCGCATGAATATTTTCAAGCGACAAAAAAAACCCCAAATTCATAAAAAAATAAAATGATTTGCAACACCAGTGCACACGGGCGTAATGTAGTATTATCACATTGCCGTTCTTCACTTTGGAAATGAAAAAAGTAGAATGTGGTACAGATGTTTTGATGCTGGAAAGAGAAGAGGCTCGAGTGGCACCTGCTTTATATCAATGACTGACGGGTCCTAAAACTACATCTTAAAAATTGCCTTAAAGCTGTTGCATTTATTGGCATTGCTTAAAAATTTCACTCCACGCAGAGTGAAAGCATCACATCTGTGTCACAGGTGAGGAATAACCACTGATTACACGTTAAGCATTTCAGCACTTTGCGGTTTATTTCATCATAAAAAGCCAGAAAGACAGACCGAACCTTAGAGGTTAACTTTCCCTTCATGTAAGGAGGGTGACTTATAAAAGTAGCTATACATTTTTTTTTTCTAAAGTCAAATAGAGGGAGGGGGCTGTTTGTCACCTGTCACACTCAGTTGTGTGCCTAAAACTAATTAATGCAGCATATGTGCCTCATTTGAAGAGAGCCCCAAAGGCAGGTTCAAGCCACCGAGTGCCACCCTCTAATACAAATGCATCTATCTGTAACATGCACACAAACACTCGCAGTGAAGGTCTGTGAGTGACTTCGCTTGCTCAAATAACACATTCCTTAAAAACAACATTACTTTATTATCTGTATTGTTAAAGTTTCTTCCTCAGTGGATGAATTACACAGTGTCCACTGCTTAAAATCACGACAGCATCCTTCAGTCTTAATGCTTAAGCGATCCTTACTCATATTTACTTATAGTGAAAACCCAAAATAAACAACAAGACAAAGGTATTCACCTGGATTTTGATAAGCCACAACAGGTGTAGCAAAGTACATTAATCTTCACATTAAGGTGTGACGTTCTGTTATTTTGCCACGTACCACACACCGAAACATTGTTGCAGAGCGATCACACCCCCCCGTGACGGCAGCAGCCTCTCACAGAAGGGCAATAAGCCTCACCAGACTGCAATGTCCCTTGAAGATCAAGATAACGAGCCAAAGACACATGCTCCTCGTTCTACTTGAGGCCCAAAACAAATGATCTGCTGCCAACCTGGTGTCAGACATAACAGCACAACCATGCCCCTGTTGCTTTTTTCCGGCGGTCTCAACCCGTCTCCAAATAATCGCGGTCGAACTCTGACTGATTGCAACCGCTCTCAGACAGAATGATGGAGGTTTGCAAAGAACTGCCGTCTGATTTATAAATGCCATCACGTTGCAATCAGTCTGAGTGACATTGCACCAATGAGCGCAATCCGTTTGCAATGTGCCTCTTAGCAACAGAGGACTTGATCCAACTGGTTTAATATTCTTGATTTACTCTGTAAACATCTTTGTCCTCTGCACAGTCATGCGTGAACCGCTGTTAAATGTATTACTTCACTGTGCGTGAAATCGACGACTGTATACTGCTTGTAACTACTGCTGCTGCACTGCTTCTTTGTCATTCCAGCTCTTCTTAGACATTATTGTCAAACGTAAGATAACATCCAAGGTATTCACAAGGTCCTGCTGTCTGAGCTCACACAGCAAGAATCACCTCTGCCTAGATTTTATCACATGTGCTTCAAATTGCCTTGCCTCTCTAACCAATTTGGGCAAGCCAGAAAATTCAAATTGTTCCTAAAGGATGGAAATTATTATTTAATTTTACAGTCAAAATTACAAAATAAGTCCACTGAGCCTGTATAAATCTTGGTCAATGAATATTTTAACTGTTTTTCCTACTGGAGCTCTCATGGAGTGAGAGATAGGCAGACAGCTAGTAAAGCCAGTTTAGAAATATGCATGTCTTTAGCGTGTGGGAGGGAGTACCTGAGGAGAAGCCACACTGGTACAGGTGCAAACTCAATGTAGACACATCCCAGCAGCACAGTGTGGCCGGCTGACCTCACTGTGCTGCACAGCCACGGTTACACTATGCTTCTCAGGACAATCGCATCCTGTTGACAGCACTTTGCCAGTTTCTTTTATATATACAGTGGTTACCACCGTGATTTAAATTCAGATGGCAACAATGTTGCAGTCCCACCAAAGGCCTTTCTTTTCCTTACATTTTGTGCATCTCAACAGTGTGGAACGTCACGCTGAAATAGCTAACACTACATCCTCTTTTAATGGCATTAAGGCAACATCTGAAGCTTTAAGAGACATCTCTTAAAGCTCATAAACTTCCACATATCTGCTTAGAAGTTATCTCTCTCTGACATCAAAGATTGCATGTTTTCCAGCAGTACATCTGTTAAGATCTGAATTCTAATTACAAACCACATTATCATTATCAGATCTTCTTTGTTTTTTTTAGCACAAACAATCATTAAATCAATGCCGTGCCAGTTAAAAAGCTGCCACGGTGTCCCTTTCACCTACCAATATGTTAAGTAGTCAGTGATGTTGGCAGTGCCATCTGTCGCTTTGATAGTCAGTCAACCCAAGATCACCTGTGCGCGCCTGTCTGAGCTTTGCGCCGACCTGTTCCTCATGTCAAAAGATTTGGATTTCTGCCAGACTTTAATACACATGTCTGTCCAAATGATTTCCACATTCACGACACATGAACATACACACGGCACACGTGGAGCCCGAGGATCAAAGACGCAGCAGAAAGAAGCCTCTCTTTAAGGAAAATAATTCCCACAGCTAGCTGCCGGATACTGTAGCAATCAAATTCTGGAGTCACAATCACTACATTTGTTGCACATCAGTACCCGAGTAATCTGGCACACCATGTCCTTGTCATTTAATGAATGCCTTGTCTCTTTAATGACATTCAAATGTGACAGCTTAGTCCTTGGATTAAAGAGAAAAGTTCTGTGGTTCACCCGCTGCAATCCCACTGTGAGCGGAGTGGCCATTATACTGCTGTATTCCTCTCCACTATTAGGTCTCTGAGCGCAGCTCAATTATCCCACTACTCTCACATGCTTGCTGACAGCCGTGTTGGCAGGTGTGTCCTTTCCAGACATGCTCACCCCTCCGGATTGGAAATTAGTCAGTGCACCTAGCCATCAGCAAAAGCAACTGACATCTTCCACCAGCATGCCCTTTCATTAAGAGTGAGGAGATGGAAGTGGGATGAGAAGAAGAAATGCTGCTGGAACATCTAACGGCAAAAAGCTGCCTCTGAACCGTCGGCAGCTTTTGTGCATTTCTAACAAACAAACTGCACGCGGAGAGTTGATTTACCACGTGCAGGTTACATGATGAAAAGAAATCCTCCAGAAAGAAACGGACTGCTTTTTAAATGTGGCGTTCATGGGTGCAATCCTGGCAAATATATTTAAATAAATCAATTCCTTTGCTCACTTGGAGGGAAAAAGTGGCCATGAAGAAGATGAATAAACCTCTTTTCATTATAATCCCCCGGAAATGTGAATGAACCTAGAATATAATCATGTATGATTGTGTTTGGACTCTAAAATATCCATCAAAGTTTGCTTCAAACCCGACTGAACTCCTCTGTTGTTTATGGAGCCATTTCTTTGCGCTGACAGAATTTTGGTTGGGGCTTTGAAATTGACTTGTTTGTGCTGTCCTGCAAAATGAGTTGGTATCACTTTAGTCTTTATATAACTCTTTTTATAGTTTTTGTTTCACATGAGCGGCTCCAACTCTGCGGGTCTCATGAGTGAAATGACTTCTTACCACAACAACTTCGCAGAGCCAGAAGTGCAGCGGAGTTTATCCACATGCATAATAAAGTCAGTCATTATGTCTGAGTTTTTTCCAGTTCCTGGGTCTCTCATTTCTCAGCTAAAGCTTAATTTATAAGAACAAAACGTTTCAACGCCCACTTCTCCAGTCCACTGGTAGCTCATCTCAAAGCCTCTTCTTTTCTCTGCTGCATGTTTAATTTGTTCCCTCCTGCACTCCACGCCTCCTCCCCTGTACCTAGCCCATTTTACAGGGAAATGGACAATCTTGGGAAGAGCCTTCCAGTTCAGCAGTGTCTCGGCATCCTTTCTCTTTCAGTCACGAAAAAGCGGGACATCGCCATGGCAACTGCATTTGAGAGGTTGTAAGGAGTGAGGCGGTCAGCGCAGACAGAGTCAGAGGCTGTTAGAAAGCAGGGTCTGACTTGGTGTCGCAAACTACGCCTGGAAATATGAGCGTGAATTATCACTTGTTTTTATCGCGTTACTGGGGGGGTCACCAAAAGTCTTGATTTTGGAGGGAGTGCTTGAAGGGAGCAACAAATGCATTTCTCTTAGCTTTCTGGAGTGATTTAGTGATGCATAGAAAGTCTTGATTTAATAGTGTGGACAAAGATCCAACAAACCTGTAAATTTGAGCATGCTGTGTGAGTCATGCAGGCCAGGTTCAGCTTATTTTTCCAGATGAAGTTATTCTAAAAAAAAAAAACTCTGATTGCAGCTGTTAGGCTAAAGGCTACGCCAACCAGATGCCAAGACACTAAATATAGGACTCTTAGTAGTAGCACAATAAGTCAAACTTACACCCAAAACACACATAAGCATGTTTGATGTTTAGCACGTGACGTAAAAGAAAAAAAAAAGTGAATTCCCTTGCTGATAGATTGGCAGATGTCTGTTTGACCACATGCTTCTTTATGTCACGCTCTTCCACGTGCAAAACAAAACATAAAATAACTGGTGGGGAAAAAAGAATCCCCTTCCACCGGCCTTCAAGAGTACAGTTGCTGCATTTCTTTTTCTTTGTGTTAGCTTCCATCACACTCTGCTTAAATCTGCATAGCCCGTGGCTCCGTGGTGACTCGTAATTTTCCCCGCTGGATGTAGCGGAAGCTGCAAAAGACTGTGACAGGTTAATCTGCACTTGACCCAAGATGATGGCCTTCTCTGCTTTCTCTTCACAACTACTGGATACAAGCCAGACTTTCTAAAACGGTCTGTACTGCACTATAACAATTTGAGAACTGAAACCAATAAAACGGATGCAACGCTGTCTCAACACGAGGGACAAGGGATATTCGTCCTGTAAAGAGGGACTAGTCCTGCTCAGAGAGAGCTTACACTACTTGGCCCTACAACCTGCATATAAATGCACAAAACTATCCTTGCCTTTCCCACGCTTTAGTTTTTGTATGCACACCTGCAACACGGGTTGTGTTTATGGTAATAAAGGAATGTGTCACTCATTTTTATTACTGGGATCATAGAGGGGGGGGTTAAGTGATTTTTAATGACAGATGAAGCACAAAAATAAACTGGCCAATAGGTACAGTTCGTGCAGTAGCTGCAGGTTCTGTGGACGCTCTAATTTCCTCCCTTTCTCGCAGTAACCTGGTGTCTCGTTAGCCGGTTACATTCTTATAGAAGTGCCTTACAATTCATCTCTCATTCGCTCACATGCAAACACACACACACACACACACACTTACATAAACTATCAACAATGTGGAGCGTAAAAGACTAGTTCAACCTTTCATGTATCCGTTTAGCAAAAAATCCAGCATTGTAAATGCAGCTGAATGGCGCTTAATTATATCAAGTTTATCTGATTTTCTTTTTCTTTTCAAAAGATGAAGCTGAGTTTACAGCTGCATCAGGCCTTGGTGAAATTTATCTTTTGATAAGTAAAGAGAAGAAAATTATGCAACAGCTAGAGTACAGTTGGCTGTTATTTCATTTCAATTTTATTATTAATAGCCTACTATAACGCTGTCTCCTGGAGTGTCATCATTGCTATTATTATAACTGCATTTGGATTTGCTGACTCGTCAGTTTCCATAGTCTCTAAAAGTCACGTCATTATGAAGCGGTTCACTGTTTACTGACGTGCAATGAAAATCCATCGGACACCCACATGGGTGGTTAGCTAGCTAGATCTCTCGTCTGGACGAGACAAGTGTTTAAAGGCCGTGCCTGACTGATATTCAATTCAATTCAATTCAATTGTAGTCATATAGTGCCAAATCACAACAACAGTCACCTCAAAGCGCTTTACATTGTAAGGCAGACCCTACAATAATACATACAGTGAAAAACCCAACAATCATATGACCCCCTATGAGCAAGCACTTTGGCGACAGTGGGAAGGAAAAACTCCCTTTTAACAGGAAGAAACCATATTGTGATCAACACATAAATTACATGTACTTTTTTCCTAGATGCGAATTAAAACGCTGATGACCAACATGGCTGCCATGGCAACTGAGGAGGTATGTCAATAAAACAGAGAAGCTGAACATTTGTGCTTCTGGACAACAACAGTGTCCACATCAGTATGAGTATATGTGATGTCTGATGTCCAGCTCCCACTCAGTAATCGTGTTGATCGCGTTTGTGTTGCCTTTCCTGCACCGTTGCATTATGGTAGTGACTGAGCTTGTGTTTGTTTGCAGGGGAAGCTGACGGCGAGTGCAGTGGGTCAGCTGGTCGGGCTGCAGTCTGAAGAGATCAAACAGTTTGCTTCTGAGTACGCTGAGAAGGTGAGCAGCTCTGCAGCTCTGCTCAGAGGTGATGGTGAGTGTAGATTGCAGTCAGAGAGAGGCTACTCTTACAGTATGTTCCCTGCTAAACACCAGCTGTGTTAGCAGTGTTTGTTCACTTTGAAGAGCAAACTTTGTTCTTAATTAAACGCTGTGAAAAAGAAATCAGCAGTTTGCATGAATCCGATATAAATGTCAAACAAACATGTCGGCTGACGGTGGACCTGAACTTCAATGACACCTTGGTCTTTCTAACGCTGTCTCCTCCTTATGTCCCTGCAGCAGTTAGAGCTGTCGTCAGAGGAGCATGAGCACTACGGCCCCCTGCAGCAGCACCACAGGGTGGTGGCCTCACTCAACAAGCAGATCCAGCAGAAGACTAAAGAGCTGGAGGAGGTGTGGAGGTCACTGTGGTTTCATGAAAAGCTCGTGCTGTGGCCAACACTTTATTACAAACGTAGTTTTTACGTAATTAATCCTGAAGTCGCATCTGAAATCACAAGCTTCTAACGCCAATGAAGCGACAGCATGAAGTGATTTAGTTATGGCAGTGGTAATGGTGTCGCAGAGTACTGAGACACTGTCTGTTTGTGTGGCCACAGCTGCAAGCCAAGCATGCAGAGGTGAAGATGGGCTGCGATGAGGAGAAGAGGAAGCTAATGGAGGTGAGCCCCGGTCATGGGTCTGCTCCCTCATTCAGACATGTCGCTGGCCAGCATGGCTCTGAGCAGTCGTCCTTCAGTTTACATCCAAACATGGTGGAAATGAAAGGACAACACTTTACATGTCCTGGTTTTACATGAACAACAGCACGTGACTTATTCCACTGTGATTATGGAACTAACACAAACACACACAGTCAGTAGTTATCAGCAGTGATAACCTCAACTTATCATTTTCTCTATCATCTTTATCAGTCTCTCAGATGTTTGTCACAATGATGGCCCTCTCTTCTTTACCACATTGCTTCAGTTCATTGAGATTGGCAGCCATTGGTTCACACACACACACGTGTATTTATGTCCTCGTGGGGACATCTCATTGATATAATGCTTACCCTAACCATCCAAACTGAATGGCTAACCCTGACCCTAAACCTAACCACAACCTAATTGTAACCCTGACACTAAAACCACATTTTGAGTCTCAAAGATGGCTTCAAACTCGTGGGGACCGAATAGTAAACTTCCAATATTTGGTCCCCACAACGATGTATATACCCGTCCACACACACACACACAGCATTTTAGAAAATGACAGGAATTGGGAATGTCAGAGGTCAAGTTGTCTGAAAATCTTGCGACTGAGAACTTGAGAATGAGGCGACGTAGGATTTTAAAATTGGTACCACTGGTGTATCTACTGGGAGGGTGGGGGGCACCAGTGGGCTGGATTTTTGGAGTTTGTCTGCATGGTTTGTCCTTGGGGCGACTTTGCTGGGACTGAACTTTTTCAGACCATTGGTCTGCATTTGATTAGCAGCACCTGGCTCTTGATAGCACTGACTGGCCCCCACGTTTGCCTGAGCTCTGGGTTATTATGCTTGGGTCCATGTGAAGCCGCTGGTTGTGCCTCAGGTTGTCCAGGAGCTCAGTGATGACCTGGTCCAGATTTGGACCTGATGATGATTCTCTGGTCCAAATCATCATTGGACCAGAGATGATTTGGTCATCTGGTCTCATTTCACAGAGAATCATCATTTCACAGATGATTCTCTCATCATCAGGTCCAGATTTGGACCTGATGATGAGAGAATCATCATTTCACATTGAAATAGAAATTGTCCAAACTGAGCTAAGACTCAGTGAACTGTAATAAGGTTTACCGTTCAGTGAGCTATCAGCCATTCAGATGCTTTGATCAGAAGCTTTTACTCCATTTGCAGGCTACGAAGGTCTCGGAGACGTTGGTGAGAGAGTTGATGTCTTTGGATGAAGTGGAGGAGCAGGCTGACCGGAGGTGAGTCGGCAACAGCTGTCTTCACATCTGCTGAAGTTTCAGGAGGTTCAAATTCACACAGACTGAAGTGGATTTGAATCTAAATCTTGAAGATACACTTTTTTTTTCTTTTTTTTTTAACAATACATCAGCCAGTTGTCCACCTAGTGTTTATTCTTGTTAGGTTCAAATTGAATGTACTGGTAGTTACACAGCTCCTTTGTGGCGTGGACACAGCCTTAGAATAAAGATGGCACCTGCTCATGAGTATCCCGTTTATTCTGACAAACGTTGTGTGTGATCGCTACACTAGAATGGGCTCGAGCCTTTAATTAGCAGAGTTCTCGTAGATACCTGCAGTGATGTTGAAAAAGTGTTTCCCCCGTCCTGATTTCCTACGGGGGTTTTTTCCCGCCCACTCGTCTTTGCAGAATTGTTGTCATTCAGCCGATTCACGCTCCAATTCACTTTTTTGGAGCGGTCGAGCTGCCCGAGATTCACAGAGTTGATTAAAAAAGAGTTTTACTGAGAGTTTTACTCAAACACACGACGTTACAAATGTGTCTTCGTTCATCGGTGACGGTCAAACGTCTGTTTCGTGAACAGGCTGCTCGATAAGCTGAGGGCGCTGGTGACGATGAACGAGAACCTGAAGCAGCAGGAGCTGGACTTCCGCACACACTGCAGAGTGAGCACATCAGCACGGTCACCGTGCATCCTGCTGATGGTCACCAGCACCTCCTCTCTCTCTCAGTGCCTGTGCTTTGTGTGCAGGAGGAGATCGCTCGTCTGCAGAGGAACATTCAGGAGTTGAAGTCTGCATCGGGACCGGATACAGAGGAGGAGAAGGTACACATGCAGCCTCTGGCTGTTGTCTCATACAGTGTACAGTCATTGTTGCCTTCCATAGATTGTGAGTAGTTAACAATGAACTTGCGCTCTCCACTCAGATCATGTTGATTTCCAGCACTTTGTCTTTCCTTAGGAGAGGAACCACCTGATAGACAAGCAGCACAACACAGGCAGAGAGAAACTGCAGAAGATCCGCCTGCTCATGGTAACTACCCCTCACACCACAGAAAAGTCTAGATGGCAGAGGATGAACCAAACCGAGTATTGGCAGTAATCGTAGAGACAAGCAGCCATGTGCTTTGTTTTGTTTCTAAATGACAGAGCTGATTATTGGGCCGCTTAAAACGGCCGTCTGGTCCTTCCGTGGCGGCTTCTTGGCTCATTGCTAATCAGTCATTACCGTATGTTTCGCCGTATAAGACGCACTTTTTCTTCCCCAAAACTGGGGGAAAGTTGGTGCGTCTTATACGACAAACACACATGTTGCCTGCATTAAAACTGCTCCTAACTTTGTGTGGCGCTTGCTGGCAGTCCTCTGTGTGCTGCAGGCTGTGCCTCCTCATGTCTCCCAGGTCAGTGTGGGCACAGTTTGGCCTCTTCTGTGCATATCTCCCGGGCTCTGTATCGATCTATGCTGCCCTGAAACGTCCGCACGTCTGCCCCTCCTGCTCCATGCCCGTGATGGAGGGGCAGAAGAATTGATCCGCCAAAGCGCCGCCCCCGAATCACGGGTGCCGTTTCCAAAGTCTAAGACTCGCGTTCTCTCTCTTTTTAAACAAACTTTATTTATCAAACTTTTAACATACAGTTAGAAAAAAACAAAGATCACTTAAAAGATAACATTGTAGTATTACAATGAAAAGCAATGAAAGTGACAATGACATAAAAAGTAAGTAGAAAAGAAATAGCTCCGCCCCCGAATCAC
>VURO01018414.1:9471-24373 GCA_015108175.1 Pelvicachromis taeniatus
TTGTAATGCTCATTTAAAAAAAAACAAAAAACAAGTTGTGTTTTTGCTCCTCAAGGCCACCATACTATACAGGCTTTTAAGCAATTTAATTAAATTAGCATTGTTATGCATTGTGCACCTTTGGGTTTAAAATAGTGCACCATTTCCCCAACAAACTTAATTAGTTTATTGATCAAAACAACAAACAAATGATTCGTTGCTCATGCGTGTCATTCAGGAACTTTCGAGCCGCTGTTTTCACGGCTCACTGTCACTAAATTACTTTTAAATATCGTTTCCTTGCAGGGATGTGGGAGTGAAGACAGAGTGAGATGCATCATCTGCAAGGCCAAGGTAAGCGTATTGATGAGCATGTGTGTTTTGAGAAGGCGGCTATGATATAAAATTCAGTGCGATATCTGATTATGTCTCATTCTTTTAATCTTTACTGTGTGAAATGTAGATGGTGCACATTTAGACAAACCCCAGTTAAGCCATTAAACAGTGTCTGCATCACACAAGCAGATTTAAAGAGAGCAGATCTATAATACTAATGAGCAATCAGGTCTTTGTTTTGCTCTGTGATTTAGCTGATTTGCCAGCAGTTGTGTTGCTTATGAGCTGTAAGCTGTCTTTTATTCCTTATTATTGCAGCCGAACACTTGCTGCGGAAAAGGAGGGCGAAACATTATAATATTTGGCAGAGGATACAAGCCATGTAATGACAAAATCTGTATTCATTTCGTGAGCAGAAATTAATCATGCTTTCCTGTGTTACATTCCTAATGCAAATTTTCTGTCAACACATTGTGTCTTGTGTTTGTGAGTTTATTCGTTTGAAACGGTGGAGCTGATGTGTCATCACAGATGGGCCTGCATGCTGGAGAAGGTGGCCGCATTACTAACCATCTCAGATTAGGAAGTGTGCTGTTGATGTGTTGTATGTATTCATGCTTGTGTCGTGGGTCAAAGCATCACAAGCTGGCTCTTGTGTGTTTTATTCATTGTTTGCTCTCCGGCGTGCCGGGTTCGCTGTCTGGTCCTGTGTGTATGTATGGGAAGGATCCACTCTGTGGGAGAAAATGTCACAGTAACTTTGACGACGACCTTTCAGGTGTCGGAAGATATTTTAAACATGAAATCGTGCGAGTGCACATCCATATTCTCACTCTGAGCAAATTAAATGAAACATTTAGCTTGGGGGGAAGTCTCAAGTGATTTTTGTTACGCATCTAGTGTGTGTGTGTGTGTGTGTGTGTGTGTGTGTGTGTGTGTGTTGTTGCCACTGTGGGGGTCAAAGAACAGCTCGCCTTAAATGAGATGTTGTTTTTTGACAGCAGGGTGACGAGTATGTTTTTAAGGTCTTTTCATGGTTTTCATGTCAAAGAAGATAATAATCTAATAATGCTGCTTTAAGAATTGCGTTCTCAATTCTTCCATTTTTCTCCTTACAAATGAGCATTTCTTGTTTTTGCACTCTGAGCGAGGAATTCTCATTCAAGCATTTTCGAGCTGAGGTTGTATATGAAGATGGTTGATGTCAACGGGCTGTCACCTTGCTCTGGTAAAGCAATTTCTAACAAACCGCAGTTGTGGTATTGAGGTCCTACTTTTGCTGGAAACGCCCTTGAATAAGGAACTCTTAGAGGAACTGCTAATGTTTCTCATTTTAGGTGTTGTGCTCCTGACTCACCAGCTAAAGCAAAATTATCTTGTCAGTTCAGCTGGCCTTCAAAAGTCAAACTAACTTTCTGAACAGAAGAAAAAAGTCAAAAAAAACAAACATAAATCCCTCAGAGTCTCAGTTAGTGCAGTTTGCTGCAGAGCAACTTTCTTGGAGGGTGGAGAGAGGTGACAAATCACAAGGTGCCAAAAAAGGAGCAGTCCTTTATGTTCTTATGTCTAATTTCAAAGGTCTGCAGATGCCTCCAGGTGTACTTCATTCAGTCAGAAATGTTACACTTTTTGGCATCAAATAACTAATCAAACACAAGACTGACATGCAGAAAATCAACATTAGAACAAACACCAACACAATAAAAGTACTCAGTATCACAGAAACCCGATTTGGTTAGACATATATTTCTCCCAATGCCTTTTTGCTTTCAAAGGGTTGAATTCTGCCATTTTTTACAAAACGTGTCCTCTGCTCCCGCCATGCAATACTGCTGATGGCAAACTGTACACTTTTTTGCAGTGTGTATTTGGAGATTGGCAGGGGTGGCAGTGCCATAAATTCTATGACTATTAACCAAGCGATGGCTGTTTAAGTCCCATTTGGGAGTGCTGCGTTTTTCCTCTCACTGTTTACGCTGACTTTCACTCACTGGTCAAAGAAACATGGCTCTTAAAGATTGGACAGAAATGGGTCTACACCAAGTGTCCTTATTTTCCGACTTGTCAGTGTTGCTGTGGCACCAGCAACAGGGGAACTTCTCCTTTCTGACCTTTTTAAACATGCTGATTCATACACTTTCAATTACATTTTCATTTCAGTTTATCCTTTAGCACAAATCCTGCTGCTCTGTTGTCCTGTAGATATAATCATCCACCTGACTGTGGGGCTGTGAGTTACCCATTTGCTGTATAAAATGAAGTCGCCATGATATAAAAAGAGAAGTTATGGAAACACTACTGTGAGCTGTCACACTACCCTGCAGACTATCACCTGACTGTAATAATGTAATCCAGTGTTGAGGCCATTTTCATTACTTTCCTTCTTCCCTGACAGTATCTGGCTGCGGGCAAACATATTTTTTTAGGTGTTACAACCATCCCTCCCCTTCTTTTAGCTACGAGGGGACATTTCTCGCACTTCTGCAGCATCTCCAACTGACTGTTGCATTTGTCCTCGCCTATTGTACCGATGGCATCATCGTCAATTATTAATGCCGAGGAGTAAGTGTCTGAGAGACATCCCACTGAGAGACCAAACAGCCATGAACAGGGGTTAGTGGCAGGACCAGGGAGTGCTGCGAGTGGCAGCTGCACCATTTAGAGAGTGATTGTTGGGATGCTCCTACTATATATTGATATGAACTCTGCTACAGTAACTTAATGCATCAGTATAATAACATTTTAATGTCTGCAGTGGCATGGGCATTTAATATTTGTCCACAGAGAGATGTATATGTAGATCTGCAATGACTCTAATGATGGTGATAATCATTTTGTCCTGCGCAGCTATCACTCTGTAATGCATTACTGCAATCACCCTTGGTTAACATTAAGAGGCTTTAGCCATTACGACTTTGAGCAAGCAGTGCTCATCATAGTCTCCGATTCAATGTCCCAGCCATTTCATTTTCCATCTTTATTTTTATTCTTTAAGCTTCTTTTTCCTGTATGTTGTTTTCCCCCTTATTGCAACGGGGCCTCAAATGTGGGCCATTTGTATGAGTTATGCTAATTTGTTGGGGCAATGAATGCATTAATTTCATTAGCACATGGCCTCAAAGCAATAATTACCAGAGTAGGTGTGTCAGAAGCAATCATGTTAAAATTTGCCAGTTAATTATTAAGATTTTGTTCTGAGGGACCTGAATTTGACATGAGTCGCCGAGGGAAAAAAAAAGAGGAGAAAGTTAATGCATTCCAGTGGCCGAGGCTAGGTGCTTGTTGTTGAACACAGTGGGGGTGTCTGCGACATTGTGGGCCTACTGGCACGATTTTTTGCATGTTGACAGCTCACATTCTGGTCTAATTACCACAAATAGCAGAGGGTTAGCTGGTGCTTGGTCAATCCAGGAGGGTGTAATTATAAAGAAAAGGAGGTCCAGTAGTTCAAGGGCCATCTAATAGCCCCTGCCCCGTCAGATTGCAGTCCAGCGAGGAAGATATTGGTCACGAGTTGTAATGAACAGATTCACAGCTCACTTCGTTGGTCCTACATTGGATCAGGAATATATATCTGCAGCTTCTCTGTGACAGTAGTTGTCTGTTTGGGTGTTTAATTTTCTTGGCACAAGGCTTTGTAACAGTAAATTTTAACAGTTTTAGTACACCATGGTAATAATACAGGGTAACAAAAGCAAATAATTCTGTTAATGAGGATGTCTTAAATCAGTAGTGGAAGGTCAAGCCTGCATATGACGCTTCTTATTAGCTTTGATTGTGTTGATTATAACAGGAATGAATGTAATTCTCTACATGGATCAAATATAACTGTCATATCTTTATCTATGTTTTAGGTCCATCAATTTTATTTAAATATAATGGCATGTGTTTGAAATATCTGTCTAATTACTTGTTGCTTATGCATATGAATACCCCAGAAAATTTGAAATAAAGATACAAAGCATGCTTTGTGAGATGCTGTGGCTTTATACTTGGAACAAGAGTCGGGTTTTTCCATGGCAACTAATGCACAGTACATGATGACAAGGATTGGACCATTTAGAAAAGTGGTTTTAAGTCATTCAACAAACACTGGAGTCTCTAGCTGAAGGCTCTCTGAGGCCATGATGCCATATAAATGCAGGGTGACTCAGAGGTTTTAAAAATGCAGTATACAGTGCATATTAATCAAATATGTGCACGCTAATAACTTAAGGAATCCTCTTCGAAACTTAAAATGCTACATTTCTTTTTTTTATGTCCAGCAGTTTTCGGATGCTTATCTTGATCTGGGTCACAGAGGCAGCAGTCAAAAGCTAAATTTATGATCTTGTCAATGCGTAAATCTACATACACGTTGCCATTTGGACAGCTCCAGCTCCAAAATCCGAGCTGCACGATGCTGGATGTGGATGACCTTCGCGTCGGTCAAATGCTTATTAGTTGACAAGTGGTTTGGAATAAGGAAGGGAGCAACAGAGTTCACCAAGAATGGGAGACATGCAAAGAAATTATTAATATATATTTTTTAATACAGTATGAAAAGCACAGACAGTGGCTGCAGTGGACACTTTTGTATGTTATAACTTCACTCTACTCCACGCCTGGCTGATGGACCAACAGCACAAGCTAGAGTATCATATTTACTGCATATTTTGTCCACTCCATTGACAGCAAACACTCTCTGCAGTTGGACTGCTTCTGCACTAACCCTGCTCAAGCATAAATCAGCAGACATCCCAGCATCCTCCTCTAGCATTTTCTGGTGGTGTAGATGTTCCCAAGCAACCCAAGAGCCATATTTTTCCTATCGTGCCGCCACCCTGTTCACTCAAAACGCCTCACCTGCCCGGGAGGGAACGTATTCTGATGCTTGAAGCAACTCAACTGGCTCCTTTCGATGTGGAGGAGCAGCTGCTCACCCTGATTCTAAGGAAGAGCCCAGGCGCCCTTTGGAAGAAGCTTTATTCCATCTCCTGTCCCAGATTAACTATCGTATCTCGCTTTTCTCTACAACTGACTGGTATAGTATAAGCTTCAATGAGCACTACATTTTTTTGTGGGAAAAGTTTTGTTTTCCAAAAAAGGGCTAAATCATAAAGGAATACAGCAGCATGAACATTCTGGGACTTAAAAAATGTTGTGAAATTAGCTTCTCCATCTTCTAGTATATAGAGCAATTTTGTCATATACTGAGCTTGTGTCCTTCATAAAATTATATTTTTCCATCGCCTTAACAGTAATTATCATCAACCAAGGACAGGCCAAACTATAACCTGCTAAGCTCTAAGCTATAGCAGATTGTAAGAGCTCCTCCAGCCATACTAAATTTTCTAGTCTGGTTTTTACACCCTGGTATAAAAAAGCTGCTCTGCATTGGTTGTCCTTCATTTATATATAAAATAATGACTTCAGTATAAATACATTTTTTTAAGGGCTACTTTTGCCATTCCCTCTGTGTGTAATGCTGATACAAAGAAACACAGGGCGACGTTACTTTGCTAGCTGGAGTAAACCAAATTGCGGTGGAAGTGCAGCTACACAACTGAAGCGTCAACATTTCTCTGCTTCTGTTTCTTTGTCATTAACTATACTTTTCACATGTGTGAAGGTGGTTCACTCAGATGGTTGTGTCATGTACAGGAGCCTATTGTGCGATTGGTGTTTTGTTTGTAATCCTGATTACAATGAAATGAAATTCCTAATTCAGAAATGAGCCCAAACAGAGCAGCACTCTAACCTGAGAGCTTCAAATCTGCCAGCACCACTCTGCACTTTTAGCAAACCTTCCCCGCCTCTTGTCTCTCAAGTGTCTCCTTAAAGGTGCTAGCATTTACGCTCCCACCCTGCCCCTTTGGGGGGGGAAAAAAGTTAATCATCACTTGATTTTATATGGAAAGCAGATTATCCTTTGATTTTGATGAATGCAGCAGCTGCCAGACACTTCATTTGACTAAAAGCAGGACATTGTGCCGAGGCCTCTCGTATGTCACTAAGCCTCTGTCAGGACAGTACTGTGACAGGAGATGACACATGAAAGGAATTCCTCCTTGTGGCTCTCCCAGGACAATGGAGTATGGCCTTGAGGTAAAACGTGTGTGCATGTGAACACACACACACCATGCTTAGCTGCCAAGAATGAGCACACAGCAGCATTTCTTTGTAAATCTCTTCAGACACTTTCTTTTTTTCTTTAATTTTGATAATTGCTTTAATAAGTATGGATTGGAATGTAGTTCAGTTCATAAATCTATTTAACCTTCAAGTGACCAAGTGGAGTCATTTAAGACCCCACCCTTGTGCACAGTTACGATTTCTTTAATCCTAAAAATCTTTCCAACCGTGAATTTACCAGTGTATTTTTCCTACAGCTTTTCATAGTTTTTCACTGGAACTGAACCTTTGGTGTAGCAATGATAATGGAAAGCTGTGTGGAAATATACTAGGTTTTTAAAAAAAACAAAAAAAAACATTATAGGGTTTGATTTCATTGTAATTTTCCACTTGTAGTCAGTACATTGTACTAAATCAAAAGTAGCAAGACTTACTGCTGTTAAGTGTTTCTCCACTAAGTATTTAAAGATCACCACAAACCAGATGTCCCACTACAACTTCACTGATCAAAATATTATATTAGTCCACATTGTGGTATTATTAATTCATATCTTAAGTTTTCTAAATTAAATTATGTGTTTCTTCAATTACTGAAACAAGGTAGTCAAAATAAGTGTCATTTTAGTGTTTATTAACTCCTTTGTGCAAAAAAGTAAACGTAATAATGAGATTACTTACTTTTGGAACCTGGGTCGTGTAAAAGAGACAGTGTACGTATGATAAACAAAACCAGAACCTTTAAAAGAATTGACCCTTTTTTAAAATACTCACTGCAGGGCGAAATCGTTGTGCTTCTTATTAATGGCAGCAAAAACCGCTCAAACAATTCATTTTAAATGGTGATTTAATTAAAACCATAAACCTTCAGCATGTGCACAAAACATGTTGAGGTCTATGGCTATTTTGTCAAACAGATATTCTCCTTTGAGATAACTAACATGAGATTTTTTTATTTTTAGATATTGCCAGTCCAGTCAGCAGGTTTACAGCTGGTTAACCATGCTGACCGGTGACCTGCTAGTCAGGCCTGGCCTGTGCCGCAGCCTGACACACACATCTCTGCAAATACATTGATGCTTATTGCTGCAATGGAAACTATTATTGGTCCACTTGGAACCAATTTGCTATATTAATAAACCATATTGTTCTGTATTTATTAGCTCCATATCCAGCTGTGTAAAGTATAAGACTTAAAGATTGATGCAGGCATGGGGGGGGAAAAAAAAAAAAAAGTCAGATAAAGTTGATTATACTGCAATTCAATGTCCATTCATTTTACAAAAAAGCTCAGTGCAGTATCTCGTCATTTGAAAATTTGAAAAGAAAGTTAGAATAAATAAATGGGCATATTTTTATATTGTAATATGAACATAAATTTAAAATTAAATTTTAAAAAGTTTTTTTATGGTGCCAATTATATTTGTTAAATGGAAAAATCTGAATCGGTATGGCAGCGTTTAAAAATTCAGAATAATCTCTCATACAGAGGCAGCAGTGGGAAATTTTTATTTTTGAGGCTGTAATTACTTTTTCATTTACTTTTTATTCATTAACAAATAAAGTGAGGCATTTGGTCAGAGTTCTCGCCACTTCTGTTTCTCCTTCGCCTTGGTTGTCAATAACTATTTTCGCAGTATTCGTTCACATGAGGAACACGGAGGACTTTAAGATGAACATTTTCAACTTTATCGACTGATCGCCGAGGTTGTTGTTGAGGTTTAGCTTGCATAGTAAACCAGCTACAGGTAACAAACTTTTGTAGACCCCATCTGTCGACAGCTACAGCATGCGGTTTGGCAGGATGAAGTTGCAAATGCAATTTAATTTACATCATACCAGGGTCAGATTCTAACCATTATTCAGAGCAAAGACTGGGACTCTTGATAATTTTACCCTTCTTATTTAACCTCCATGCCCTCCTCCTCTTTCCTGCCATCCGTCGCCAAGCACAATTCATTTCAGTTCCTGTTCAGGAGGGTGATTCAATTATGTTCTCCTTTAATTGGCTTTCAGGCATCTAAACTGAAACTGATGGAGAATTAATAACAGCTCCACTAGGTCTCCAAACTGTTTGCAACCCTGGAAACATTCTAAGAGCCTGAGTTGGTCCCATTTTCCATGTGTCTGTTTTGGACGTTTGATAATGCAGCTGCAAAAACGTGGTCACAGTTGCTGTGTGGTCCTCCCTCTCGGTATGCACTTTGTCTCTTTGTCAACACCCTAGACATTTGGTGCAAACTTTGTACCCATAAAAACAAAGCAGATGCCAAAGAAAGCTCAGCGTAAGTATAGTGTATCTTATTTTTCCTCCCTGACCTAAAAGATGCATGTGGTTTTAAAACATTTACTTCTCTCCAAATCAGTCAGTTAGTGACATGAGATGAAAAACTCTGCATTCCTCTTAAGCCTTCACTGTATGTTCTCTCCTATTTGTTATTCATTTAAGCACGTGTTGTACACAGCAAACACAAGTCTGAAAAGCAGCAATATTTCTGTCTCTCTGTGGGTACGGCTCTCTTTGGAGTCCAAAGAAAGCGAAATCACTCGCAGATGCGTTACTATTTAGGTAGCTAACAAAAGAAGAGTTGTGAAATGGCAGGAAATGATGGGTGCTAAAATGAAGGTTTGAAGTTCACATGTCATTAACATCCATGAAATCAACTTTTTCCTCTGAATGTACTCTTCCCCCAGAGTCTGCCTTTGTCTTCAAACAGCGCCAAAGCAATCATTATGCTCAGACATAATGCACCATAATGACAGTAATTTCAGTATCAAATTTTCAAATGTTAGGCTTTAATTCATTGTGGTTAAGTAGCTTAGTTGTAATTCACATTTCCTACCCGTCTTAGCAGAGTGCTCAAGGAATGAGACGTCTAAAGCAGGACAGGGGAGCACCGCATGAAGGAACATTTTAAAGCCTTCGTTCATTTAAGTGCTGTCTAAAATGCATGAGAAAATTCAGTGAGATTTGGGAGGCAACAAAAAAACATTTTGCAGTCTCTCTGTTTAGCTCTGGTATCTTATTTTAACAATTTTAACATATATCCAGATCTGGAATCATTCCTATCGCATGATGTCAACATAAAAAACGGATATCAGCTTGCAGCGTTCACATCTTTCATGTAGTTTTCAGTTGGAGCAATTATAGCCTGTGTAAATGTAAAATTCATTGGCGGCTTCTTTGATAAAAGATTAATCACTGAAGTAATTGTCAAAGCAAAAATAGGAAAATATTCAGATTTGTCTGATTCAAATCAACTAGTTACGTGTTCTTGTTAGATGAATTGAGAAAACAAATTCTTTCATCAGGAATGAAAATCTTTAATTGCAGCACTAATGATGTAGCTCAGGATAAAATCTCATTGCTCCCTTTCTAAGTGCTTTCTGACTCTCCTACCTTGTCTGACAGTTCCTGCTGAAGTCTTTACAAGCACACGATGTACTTTTATCTTTGGTCAATGAAAGGCTTGGAACACAAGGCTGACTTACATTTTTCCACACACATCTACAGAAAAACCAGTAACCAATGAGGGGGTGTGTCCAGGTGTGTTGCCAAAATGGCTTGTTAGCACAGAAATTTAATACAGGAATTGAGATAGAGGTCTACACGACACCACATCTGCCAGTAATGCGTGGCAAAAATCTCGGTACAACTCTTCCCCATACCCTGTACATAAGTTTCACGTAGCTACTGATATGTCACCAAATTTTGAAACATTTTTATCTATCGGCTACTGCTAGCAGGCTTGAGTGTAAAATAATAGCTATGTCCCAATTCAGGGGCTGCATCCTTCAGAGGACCCGGAGTTCGCGGTCTACGTGGGCTGGGTCCTCCGAAGGCCAACAAGGCCGGAAGTGCGAGGCTTGTGAAATGGGACGGTCTAGCCTTCAGATTTACGTCACCAGCTGTTTCCGCCCTTATCGCTTCTCCCGCCCTTACCGCTTCCACCTCCTTGGTTTTACTGTCTCTGTTGCTGCCGCCAGTGGTAGAAACTGGAATTGGCTGGGCCGCGCTATGAATTCTGGGATATGATGGGCCACGAAGGATACACCCGACCCATCCTTCAAATTCGGGAAATGAAGGACGCATTTGGAGCAGCCTTCGAATTGGGACAGCCTTCATCGCGTCGCTGTGATGTATGCGACCCATGAAGGATGCAGCCCATGAATTGGGACACAGCAACAGATGCAGATACCAGCTAATTAATGCTAAGTTACAAATAATAAAATAATTTTGTACTAAAGCACATGTTCACTGGATGGGCTGTAGCACTCAGGAGGCCATTATATTTGTCAGATATTTACATTAAAATACTTTAAGAGACACAAAGAAGGTTCAAGAAGTCCTGTTCATTGACTCCGATTAGTGGAGGAGTAGGTCTGCGAGACAGCTGTTAGCCTTTACAAAATCAAAGTTATAAACTTTTCTATATATAGTTTCGATAGAAAAGACATTTGTTATAGAGGAAACAATAGTTCTATGAAGCAGTCTGTAAATATGTTTATTTGTGCTGATTTTAACATGGTAGTCTGTGGGGACTAACTCTGTTTTAAAGGTAACCTCACCTGGCCATCGGAGGAACTACATCCAGTTTTTCATCATCTTGTAGAGCAATTCGCCGCTGCAGTTGAACACGTTAACCAAACTGTTAATATGCAAGTTTCTGTTGGCGCACACTTTTCATTGTGCTGTTTTCTCGGGGAAGCTGATCATTAAATTAGCAAATTACAACAAGAAAAAGCAAACAAATAAAAAAAACTGTCATGTACTCGACAGCTGATGTAATCTTTATTACTACCAAAGCAGGGCACTGTAGTTTGCAGCTGCAATTACTCAGCTTGGCTGTGGATAAAGATGCAGAGGACTCGGTAAGATTACTGTGTCCTCAGTATGTGTGTGTGCTTGTGTTAATATCTAACCTTAATCATAAATATAATATAGTAAACATGGCATCAGTTTCCTTTCCTCTTTGTTTTCTTTCAACTTGGAGTCGGACAATATGAGACCATTTGGTGGTGGCCTCATTACTGTGATTTGCTGGCATTAAAAACTCACACATAAAACCTCCTTATAACTGAAGCTGACACTTGGGCAGAAGGCCCAAAGCCTATATATGAGAGAGCAGTTACCTTAGCAACTAAAAGCGATCGAAAGAAAACTGCAGTTAATTGAACTATTTCTGCATTATTTTTGTGCTGCTTTTGACCAGCGCTAACCTTTCACATATGTACTTGTTCATTAACATTTTCCTCACAGCGGACCTTGGTAGTGAGGATCAGTATATTCATTATGAGGGTCCCCACAGCCATTATGCACCGAATCTTTTGGTTCCAAACTGAGCTGTAAATTTTGAGAGAATCTGACACCCCTGCCCGAGGGTTACAGCAGAATGCTAACGAGGCCGCGGCGACATTTCCATCACCATACAGTCAGCCGCACCATACATCAGCTCAGCGCCGAACATCTCCCAGAGACGCATGAAGTCAGTGACAATTTCAGACGTAACACTTTATTAGTATCCCTCCCATCTCCGCCGTGTAATGAATGAGGCCATTTAGACAGGATTTACGATATCTTTAAAACTTGATTGCTTAGAATTTGAGAATTATTCATAAGACTAAAGCATCATTTGTCATACAGCGAGTGCTGTTTTGGTGGAAACAAATGGTTTTGTTGTAGTTTTTCAAATGAACTCCTTTTCATGCACTCTTCAAATAAGCCATTTGTATGCATATATGTCCATGTAGAGGCTGTAATTAAAGGGAATGTGGCTCAGGTGACAACTCACAATCAAGTTTTCTCCATAATGTGTTGTGCCACTATGGAGCTGAGGTAACGGATATGGATGCAAATGATTAGGAATACACGCACGTATTGGATTACACTGCATCTTTTGCTGAAACAAAGAGTTCGCTGTTCACATGCACTCCTATTACTGTACTTTGGAGGTGTCGGGGATGCATAATTCATGTCAGATTTTACTTTGCTTTAAGGTAACCTCTGCTGAACTTCTGATTGAACGATACACTGAAATAATTAAATTATTCCCCCTTGAGTTTCCTTATTTCCATCGTGAGAGAGGGAGTGAGAGAGACAGAGAAGCGTCCTCGCCTTGTTACAAAGATTATTGTGTTCACTTCCTGAGGCGGTGTGGCCACGCTTTGTGTGCGATGCCCAGATCATCTCTCAATTACACAAGGATCCCGAGGCAGAGGGTGGGGACCCAAGTGAAGGACCAGTTATGTCCACACACACACTCTCGTGCGCTCTCACTCTCACACACGCACACACACACTGCTATTGCTTGGAGGCATGGCTTACTATAGCCACAGCCAAGAATGAGGCCTCTCAGGATAGATTTACACACAAATAAAACCAGTCTTATCTTGGCCCACATGTGAACGAGAACTGATTACACGGTCTACATTTCAATGCTCAGATTAAATAGAGTCAATTTCCTATGGCCTATTTAAACCAAATCCAACCTGCAAACATAATGAAACCAAATCCAATATTACTGAACTAAGACCTCAAATAAGTTCGACTGTCCACCGAGAAACTGTTGAGAAACATTTCTGGCTGACAATGTGCATAGCAAGCATTGGCAGGTAATGTTAGACACATGGAACTGCAAAGCAAAGTGAAAATGATTTAGTCAAATAATGCAGTGGAAGTTGAAATTTAATATAACTCAAAAAGACAGCATTTTTCTTATATAACAGCTCCCATTTGTTAACACGGTAATTACCTTTATCCCAGGCACAGCGTGGTATTGTTTTCCTACTTTCCTTTAATCATTTTCACTCTGTTATCTAACGCACGCAGACTTCAGATTTGAACAAGTTATGAGCTTTTGCATTAAACATGGTCATGTAGTCGTCTTTTTCACAGTAGTTTTTAAATTTAAACTAAATCTTAATTTGGGTCACAAATAATAAAAGAAACGAGAATCTTGGTATCCGTCCAAAGCATCTGTGTCCACTGCTTTGATCTGAAGCAGTCTGGAATCCTACAAGAAAAGCAATATCACCTGACTAGATTTGAAATACAAGCACCAGCATTTAATTGTTTATCCAAAAAGCTGCATTTTATTTTTTGAAGGACATTTATATCTTTCTTTCAACCCTAACTCTAGCTGTCAGGTAATTGCTAAAATGAAGTGTAAGTCCTTCATGTCACATGTCTTCATTCCTGTGCATTTTATTTCCTCTCCTCTCTACGACAGCCCTGATCTAATTAGACGTGTGATAGAATGTGTTTTAATTGTTTTCGGGACTAATCAAACACTGCTTGGTTAAAACTTGGAGTACTCATCCACAGAGCGAGCAAACTACTGATAAGTTATCTACAAGGTAAAATCATAAAAAGTTCTGAAACTGAACATGTGCAGCATCTGGCAGCAGTAGCTTATGTTTCACAACTCGGTACAGATTGCGCAAGGAACATCAGGAGTTCTTTTACAAGCGTTTTGGTGCACTTTTTTACAGCCCTCGGATGATCCAGCATTCATATCGAAGAGTTTGGATTCCAACAGAAAACTTTTAGCCATAGAAGAGTTGGCTGCACCAAAACAGCTGTTGCTGTCCACCACTCACCTAAATTTGGCTTCGTGTGCTTTGTGTTCTTCCCCAAAGGTTCAAGGGCTTGCTCAAGGATACTCATAATGAACAGAACTTTTATGGGACTTTCTAACCACAGCAGGATGGCTGGGAGCGTACTTTGCTGCTGCATGGAAGCGGGTGAAGGTGAAATTGAAACTAGGCTAAGACTTTGTCTCTTATTACAACATTTTCTCTGTAGCTTTTTCCATGTTTAATAGAATTTTATATCAAACAAGTAGCAATTAGTTGAGAGCTACCAAACAATTTTAGGCATTTAGTAGTGACTGAGCTCACATAAAAACACTCACATAGAATAAAATACATACTGATGTCTTTGTGGAAGAATCCATGTGAAGCAGCTCATTCTTGGAAGGTAATTATTAGACAGTGCTGTTTATTAAAAATAAGCATGAGCCTATTCAGTTGTTTTAGGTTGAACTTTAGAGCTGTTTGAAAATAAAACAAATGACAAGATTTATAGATTGGCAACTGCATTTTTCTGACGTTAGCTCACTCAAACCACCAGAAGCTGCTGGTCATACCAGACCAAGTAAGGCTGAGAGAAAATGAAGCACGGTGCATGGAGGCATATTATTCCTGATAAAGTAAAGCTTCTCAGTTAAACAAGGACAAATGTGTAAATTTGTTTTATATTTTATAGAACGTCTCACATCAGTTTGATTACAATTAAACATATTTTGACATATTTTGTAATATGTTTAAATGTTTAAATATTGAACATCCTTTTTGGGGTTTAACAGGCTGCATGCGAGTGGATGTAGGTTGTATTTTTCTTTGGGGACATCTCTGAGCACCACTTGGAAAAGCACCACTTTTTTTTTTTTTTTTTTTTAACTAAAAAAAATAAATT
>VURO01018415.1:0-43534 GCA_015108175.1 Pelvicachromis taeniatus
AACTTCCTCCTACAGTCCAAAAACATGCAGTTTGTGGGGACAGGTTAATTGAAAACTCTAAATTGCCCATAGGTGTGAATGTGAGAGTGACTGTGAGTGCGACTGGTTGTCTGTCTATGTGTGTTAGCCCTGCGACAGACTCTCGACCTGTTCAGGGTGTACCCCGCCTCTCGCCCCAAGACAGCTGGGATAGGCTCCAGCGCCCCCCGTGACCCTGAAAAGGATAGGCGGCTGAGAATGGATGGATGGATATGTATACAGTATGAGAAGTACAAATTGTACTTAATGCTTTGTTTCACTTTGTACGCTTTAACTTTGCCGTTCATGGCTGGCTGGTGGAGCAACAACAACTGCTGACACACTGCCATCGTGTAACCATAATTTTTCCATAATATGGTAAGTTATGGCTCCAAAAAACAGTGACTAAAAAGCTAACACCGAAGCTTCAAAATGTGAAGTCCAAAAACCAATGGGTGACATCCTGGTGGCCGCGTGTAGCAATATATGGGTAAAGGTTAAGGAAGACAGTGAGCATTCGTGCCAATAAACATGAAATGTGCGCATGAAAAATAGGTGTCAGAGAAAAGATGTGGAGCGTCTTTGTGAAAGACTAATAAAAAGTCTGACACTACTGCAACTTACAACGAAAGAGACGAACATCAAAGTCAAATGACTGGCTGTTTGATCTCCCCGAGTTTTTCCTCTCTTTTTAACTTCACTCTGGCCTGTTTACACTCTGGTCTTCATTATCCTCATTTGCCCTTAAAAATCATTTAAAATCTATCTCGGTCTGACATGTGGTGTTACAGGTAAACGCAGCTTTTCAGATATAGAATAAGAGAGAACTGTACAGAGTACAAAGCATTTAGCAGCCATCTTCCACCAAACTGGACATCCTATATAAGATACGGTGTCACTTTTAATAGAGCAGTTAGGTAGCTTCTCTGCACTGTTCTCAGCCTCCAGGGATGTTTATGGCTTGCTTTTTGACAAATGGTCAGGAGGGAGATAAAATGCTTACACACAGACTCCATCCTCAAATAAAATAAATCAATAACCATAAAAAGGCAGCTATTAAAGTGTTGGACAGCATCGCATTGGAATAAAACTGAGATGTTGGCTGCTGTGTAAAGTCAGAAACGGTGCGGGCTGCACACATCACCAATTAATGGCTGTTGGGTGCTATTGTGGTCAGAATGTATCAAACATGCTGGTAGGCCAATAAAAAATAAATATACAGCACTGGCAGCTGCGACACAACTCAATCATGGCTTTCTGAGATTTGGCCAGGTTGGCTTCCTCTCGTGAAACGTTTTCCCTGCATTCAGTATTAATGAAATTTCATCAGGATATCTGCCTGACTTCATGGCTAGACCGGTTTCGTGTTTGTTTATCTGTGCTGTTGTGTGTTTTTAGGCTGTAGGTGCTTGTCAGATGTGCGTGTATATGAAGCCTCAAAGAGACAAGGCCACTTGTGCCCATGGCGTGCGGTAGAGCTCGTGACTGTGCCTGTTTAACTCCACTAACAGAGCACCATTCCACAAAGCCCATCACGCAACCCACAGATGTCCCACAGAACAGACAGGACTGTGCCGCAACCAACAAGAAGCAGTAGTAACACCCCCTGCCTCCAATTGGAGCACACACACACACACACACACACATGCACACAAGCAGACAAACATACACTGAAACATGGGGGTCTACTGGGCTGCATTCAATCTTCTCCAAGATGAAAAGAAACAAATGCATAAAAACATATTTCTTTATAAAACTGTTGTGGTATCATCTATAAGTAAATTTTTGTGCTTCTGATTTCAAATGTTCATAATAAAAAGTCATTTTAATGCAATAAATGTGACTGTAACTTGAGCAGCAACCAACACACCCCCATTATATCATGTAATCTGCAGAACAGGTTTTCGTGTCTACAGAAAGCTAATCAAACTCACAGTTAAATATCAAGGTTGTGAATATCAACAGAAATGGGTATAACGAAATGAAGGAATTATTTCTTCCATAATAAATAAATATAAATAAATACATGTTGAAGAGATCATTATAGAGTGACGTGGACAGTTGAAATAAAAGAGAAAGTCTCAAAGTTAAGCTAAAAACTGTACAAAAGTTTTGAACCAAACCCTCATTTCTTTACAAACCCTGAAACATTGGAAGAAGTTTTGTTTCCATGGAAGCAGACTTTCTTGTAATTGTTTTTTAAAGTGGATTTGACCAATAGTTCTCCAGACCTGAAGGTCTTTCAAAGTTTTTTGCTGGACACTGACTAATTTTCCCCTCACCTACCTAACTCAAGGGATGAAAGACAAATTAGCAAAGATGTTTTAAGATGTTTTTAAAAAATATCTTTGGGCGCTTTATTATTATTAACCCGGTATGAAAACACATAACACATTTGTTCCCATTTCTTTAGCTGAATCGATAAAATGGGCCTTAAGCGTTCAGGCTGTGTTGAAGAATAAAGGTGCTAATATAAAATACTGACTTTCAACCTCTTTAAATTTCTAGTTATGTTTTTACATGATTCAATAAATCACTGCACTGATTTCCCAATTGCCAGCGTTAGTTCAGGACTGTTTCACAGTACTGTACATGGGATCTATTTAAATCAATTATATTTTGCTTTTTCTATATACTTTAAATAACAATCAGTTGTAATAAACCCGCAAACTTCAAACTGTGCTACATATAGTACATAAAAACTTTGGTGACTTGTTCAGGAGGTTGGCTAATTTCTAAATTTAGTGTTCTCCCACCTTATGTTCTTTGAATTAAATGCACATGTACCCATTATAAAAGCCAGATATGTGGACTGTAAAATAAAGTCAGGCCTTTATTTCACAGAGTAAATCACTTTAGAGATAGAGTGTTCGCATGGGTGGTTTAGGAGAGAACGTTTGTCAGTGATATATCGCTACAAAGTTCACCTTTTTATTTGATCCTTATGGAACATTTAGAGCAACACGTGTAAAATGGACAAATCTTTTATAAGATATAGAATGTGATACTTTGAGGGAAGAAATACATGAACCCATAAAAGTTTTTCTTTGCGAAGTCTCTAAGTCCACCAAGTCAGAGGTTGAAATCAAGCTATTTTTTGTTGTCTTTGCATGCATGCATAGGCTACTTTTCCGAGTTGCCCGGGGCTGACATGCAACTTGGGCCGTGACTTCAAAGCCTCCAAAGAAAATATATAAATAAAAAACCATTAGCCGGCTTGTTTTCTTTAGTTAACATTTCAAACACACTGCGGAGTGGATCATGTTTTCAGTCCCCCCTCCCTGTAACTTGAATGTTGATGTTGGTTTTGTGATGGTCCTACGGCAAAATGCGGTGCCACAGCTGGAAAGTCCTCAGCATCCTTGAAAAATGGCTGCGCAAACACCCGAGCTTCCCTGCCAGCTGCCCTCTAGGATACAATTTGCATTTGGCCCTCGGCACAGTAGAGCCACAAGCATAGGGTTCAATATCAGTGACAGGTCAAACGCACATACACACACAGGAGAGAGAACAGTTGATGCAGCTGAAACACATCATATTGTTCGACACACAATTCCTAAACATGGACATAATAGAAGCTGTTTTTATTAGAGATACAAAAGAGATTATAAACAGAGCCACTTGACACAGTAAACTTTTGAGGGTGAACCTCTGTGTAGACAGATTACCACTTCATTAAACAAACGAAGACCTCAAAGAGTAACAAGCCCCTTGGACACGCATACCACAGAGAGAGAGAGAGAGAGCGCAACCCGGATCCTGTAGCCACATGAGACAGCAACAGGCTGTCTGTCCCAGAAGTTATTACAATTCCAAACATTTATTGGAAGGAAATCAAAAATTGTATGTCTTTTTTGTCTTCCCTTCTTATTTCTGCCCACAAAATTACAATTGAGCAATAAAAATGTTTATATGTTAAATACATAAATGCTTGGGAATAGGGCTTTGGTATATTTTTAAACCAGCTTGGAGCTGAAATAACATCATAAAAAAGACACATGAATCAGTAAAAATAATGCTCAGAAGGAAAATAAAAACCTTCTTCCTTTTCAAGTAGCTATTATAAAGGCGCAGACAGCTGTCAGGAGAACAATTTGAAATGTGCGACCACAGTGCAAGTTTGACCGGAATAGGCCATAAAAACATAATGAAGCACTGGCTACAGCAGCATGAAGGCATGCATGACAAAAATCAGTAAAAAGTGAAGAAAGATGCAACGATTATGGTCTGGTCAGTGACTTTGAAGAGGGGGCAGTTTTGTTAGTGCGAGGCTTCGGATGTCTTAGGCCTAATTTAGCTGTACTCTGAGTTAAAAGAAAGAAAGGAAGAGAAAGTATATACAGTATGAAGTCTCCTTCTTCAAGTCTTTGGAAATGTAAGACCAATAAATGAATTTATTAATTCAATTCAATTTTATTTATACAGTGCCAAATCACAACAACAGTCACCTCAAGTTGCTTATTGTAAGGGAGACCCTACAATAATGGATACAGAGAAAACCCCCAAATCATATGACCCCCTATGAGCAAGCACTTTGGCAACAGTGGGAAGGAAAAACTCCCTTTTAACAGGAAGAAACCTCCGGCAGAACCAGGCTCAGGGAGCGGTGGCCATCTGCTGCAACCGGTTGGGGTGAGAGAAGGAAGAGCCAGGGATTAATAACAAGTATGATTCAATGCAGAGAGGTCTGTTAACACATAGTGAATGAGAAAGGTGAATGAAGAAGAAATACTCAATGCATCATGGGAATCCAACATCCAATTATACAACTTGAAGTGCACATCGCAGTCTCATAATATAAAGACTTGGTCGCAGACACAGACATGGGCATTGTAAGGCCTGTGGGTCACATTTGGCCCTCTGGTTTTCCCTGATCAGCACGGTTGGGGTCAATGACAAATTAGGATTTAAATGTAACAGTATATATCATGCAGTTTGTCCCACTTCAGCCACCAAACACTATTTCATAAATTCTCCATCAGGGAATAGCTTACTGTTTGCCGTTTTGTGGAAAATCATAATGCAATTTCTGTGTTTAAGGATTACAATTTGTATCACTGTTAACTAACCACACAAAGAAAAACAATACTCTTATGGGGAGTTTGTCAATGAGTGTTCGATGGACTCTGCTGTGCTATTATGCCCTGAGGAAAAAAAACACATGTTTGAGAATGTGCTCCTCTTCAGGTGAACAGTAACAAGATGAACTGAGGGCATTGTGGGAAATTTGGACCTTCAGTATAAAAACAAAGGGGATCATTTTGAATTTTTCTTCTTGGCTCTGGGCGACAGCTGCAATGTCTTTGACACAGCCCAGTTACTCATCTGTGTAAGTAACAAAAGAGTTTGAAATTACGCACAACATAGCAGTAATACACTCAGTGAAAGAGCCTATGACAGAGAGCGATTTGTTCATGGAGGTAAGTGCATGTTTGATAGACTGGAGCTGAAATGGAACAGACTGGAATTGTTGATTAAATAGTGATAAAATGTTGGTGTTTCTACAATGTCCATTTCACTATTTCAGTTCAGTTCAGTTTATTTTTGCAACCTTCCACAACAGTCCCAGTTTCTCACATGGACCCCCCGAGAAAAGGAATTGCCTACCTCTGCTCTAAAATCATTTTCACCATACACAGTCATTGAATCAGGAGTAGGGTTGTCAAAAAATAAAAGATACTCAGATACAAATCAACACTAATAATTCATGTTGGATTAGATAACCATCTTTAAAAGTGTTGTCTTCACTTCCTCCAGCTGAGATACAACTTCACACAGCACAGCTGCACACAGGCAGCCACACAAGCCCTCCACTTAGTAGCAGCTGGAGTAGCTGACTTTCACAACACTGAAAAGAAGTTGGTAATGGATGGATGGACGGATTATTTATATAGCACCGAATCACAATTTTCATCTCAAAGCACTTTTTATTGTAAGGTAAAGACACTATAATAATAGAGAGAAACCACAACAATCAAGTGACTCGCTTTGAACAAGCACTTGGTAACAGTGGGAAGGAAAAACTCCCTTTTAACAGGAATAAAACTTCTGGAAGAACCATGCTCAGCGAGGGGCAGCCATCTGCTGCGACAAGTTGGGGCTGAGGGAAGGAAGATGGAACAAAGACGACAGTAAAACTCTTTATTTATTTATTATTTATTAACTCTTTGATCACTTTACTGTAAGCATTTAACTATTAGCAAGTACCCGAAAGCCACATTAGCTGTAACATTAGTGGCTAGCAGCTGTCGGTAAAGGCCTTTACACACTGAGTGTATTTCTAGGTTTGATCCAGGAGTTGATGGTGTATTACAACTCCTTTCATACATACATTTCAGAATGTCATGAGGGGCAGTCTGAGCTCTCGTTAACAGAGATGGGACCACATCTGAGAAGTCTGAGAAATAATTTCACAGAGCCGACTGACCCAGAGCAGCGTCTAGCTGTGTGTCTGAGGTAAAACAGTGTTATTTTACTATTTCTATATCGCAGCACAGGTGTGCATTTTGAGCTACAGTGTATTTGTTGCCAAATGCAGTGGTATGGTTGGTCATTCTCATCTGAAAAATTAGAAAAATTCGAACTTGGTTCCAAAAAATAAATGCTGCAAATTCATCCAGCAAACTAGATGTATTAAGTATTTTCTGAGTTTTAAAATCCAGTAAGGAGCAGCTTCACAGTCCTTTTACATTATGTTGTTCTCAGCCAGTTAAAATATCTGATGCACATGCTAAATTAGAAAACATGAATATTCTATGCCCCCAAACAGGGATGGCTTAAAGTCAACACATTTTTCAGCTCTTAGTTTATACAAGAGAACTTGTGTTCAAAGCGTTGCAAGCATTCAGAATAGAGACACTGTTATGTGAATATGTCTGTATGCACATAGATTTATTCATTAACTATTCCTTTAAAGGTCTTCTAAGGATAAAATATATTTTACAGTAAGTGTCAAGCATATCTCTTGTAATCTTCTTCTTGTCATCTGGGATAAGTCAGCAGATTTGTTCAAACACCTGTTAGACAGAACTGCATTTTCAAGTGTAATTCTCTCGCTCTGCTGTAGAGAAACCTGACCAGACATTTGGACACTGAAAGGGGATTCCATTTGATCCAATAACAGACAAGAAACAGGCAGGCAGTGACACCATTGCAGAGGAAAAACAGACCTATTCTCACTTCAAAGAGTTGGGGGTGGGCGGTGCTTTTAGAAATCACACCGGCAATAAATTACAACAGAAGTTCATCGCTTGTCCACAACATGAAAGGAGTTTTTAAAGTTATGTCTCCTCGAGCAGTCCCCTCTCTCTGACCCGATTCTACCCCTAAAGTTCATATCAGCAAAGGGCTGGTGGCGCTGATGCTGTTAGCATGGGGATGTTTCCATGGGAGCAGTCAAATTATTTACATTTCAAAGGCATAGGATAACATCATATTCTTTTAAAGGCAGTGCTTATAAATAACTAATCTCATTTCTTTGTATGAAGGGTGTTCACACCCCTTACCTTAGATTCAAATGGCTACTCGATTGAATACTTGCAACAGTGACATTGGGAGTAAATTATAATCCCATAGAGAGCAGCTGAAACCCCTCCCTCCTCACATGACTAATTGAAGTAATTACAGAAAGGAGATGAAAGAGGTGCCCTGCCCTGGAAATGAACAAGCTCATTATATCAACTCTTCACTTACTCTGACAGGATAAATATAATAACGAACACAATACCAGAGAGGGATAAGATTACACGCAATGTGCGTAGAACCAATATGAAAATGAAAATAAATGAAACAAAAAGGAGGTACTCTGGCATCATAATTTTATTACCTCAAGGAAGTCACCATCCAAATCATCATCTGACTGTTAAGAAAAGGAAACAGTGAGCAGATCAGAGAACAGCACAGAAAATAATGACACTCACTGTAATTCCATTTTCAGTGAGTGCAGTAGTTAGTCGCATGACTCTTTTACCTGTCTCTCATATGTCAGGAAGGGACAGGGTGCAGAAGCATGTAGTGGAGGCGAGGTGACAAAGTCTACATTTGGCGGTTCTGACTGAAATTAGCAGAATCATGAGCAGTTGCAGCTCCCTCCTGAGGTCGATGCTTGAAACAGCATAAGCTTCTTGAGACACCAAATTGCTGAGGCTCATAGTGTTGAGATCATATGGAAGATTGGGAAATTTGCACAAACTTTAAAAAAATTAAAAGATGGGAGGCCGGGGGCTAATTAAGGCATCATTTTGTGTATTTTAGGATGTGGAGAATTCCCAGGCTTTGTTCCACAGGCCTGATTTGCATCTATCCAACACAAAGTCGATTTTTTTTTTCTATTTTGTTGATTTTTAAGATTAGTTTACCTTTTAGAGAAAAAGCAGGTCATAATACCTATTATATAAATCTATTGCATGGATTTTATGGTGGTATAATTCCACCTAAGCATTAATAGGTACTTTTATGCTACGTCTTTATTTCTCTTGCACTGCTCGGCTTATTTTGTCCTCTGTGAGAATGTTATTCCAAGATAACGTGAACTGGATATGATTTGAGTGTGAAATGGCATATATAGTAACCACTGTTGTCCATTTTTTTGGTTCCTTTTTATCCCGACACATTCCACAGCTTCTTTTGATTCCCCGCTTCTCATATGTGGCATTCGTTCTGCGCTGGAAAAAAAAAAAAAAATAGAGGTAAAGATGACAAAAGCATTCTGCAAATTACAAGGTTTTGTCTTTACTATTTTCAGCTTGAACATGACATTCAGTCCAACAGCATGCTAGTCTTTCAGCTTTTTTCTTCTTTTCTGAACAAAAAAAAAACAGTAGAAGAAAATACCACAGTCGGCTAGAAGCACTAAGTGAAAAAAAAAAGAAAGGCTATAATCATAGCTGAAGATGAAGAGAGAGTTAGTCCCCATCAGGAACTCTCATCTGCTCATCTTCTATTGTCCCTCACATGAGAGTGCGGTTAACTCTGGTCTTGGTTAGCAGAACATGTCAACAGTCATTGCAGTAATGACTATATATGCCTTGTAAGAGTGTTGGGCTCATAATGGCACTCTCTGAAGAGTTACCCCCCCCCACTCAGGTTGATTTAAACAATACATGATTATAACAGCTTTGCAACACTATTCTGAAACGCTTAGGCAGCTGCGACGGTGGGTTTGGCTGTTGTGGCACAGCTTGGATATTTGGAGTTGTTTATATTTTTAAACGCATGTGAGAATGGATATTATCCGTGCATTTTTGTTTTGTGGTTGTAACTTTTAGTCTGCCATCTGGACACAGATGAAAATGGACTGTCAAATTGACTAAATACTCATCTCAAACATAAAAGAACGTCCTAGAAAAAAATGGACGTCTGCAGGAGGAGAAGAAAATCTGCAGAATACCAAGAAATTCTTTGTGCTCTAACAATTACTGATATATGTGCTGAGTGATGATGGTTAAACTCTTCATTTCTAGTCTTTCATGCATCACATGCTTTGTCAAGTGTTTCTCTATATGTGGTTTCTCTAGTTAATAGCAGGAGCCACCATCAGATAATAGGAGAATTTACTGACATATTAATGCGTTCGCTCAGGATCAAAAATGAATAGAAGACAAAACTCATTAATTTCATTGCAACAAAACACATTCTAATGGCAGATATGAGTATTGATACCTCTGTCTATGCTACAAATACAACCCATTCTTCATTTCTCCATATTTCAAAAATATGGAGAGTTTGGAAATTGGTGCAGCAATTTATTAAAATGTGCATACATATATGGAAATACAGTATAAAAGGCAAAAAACCCCAAGAGTTACAATTTTATCGAGGTTGAAAGTCAGTATTTGATATGATCATTGTTATTATTCAACACAGCCTAAACTCTCTTAGGCAAGCTTTCTTGTAATTTCTTTAAGTAGTCTTCAGGGATAGTTCTTGAAGGACATTCAGAGTGGATGATTGGTTGATTCGCAGGTCAGTGTTAAGTGGGTCAACAAAAAAAAACAACAACAACAAAACATTCCTTTGAAAATAGTCAGGTATGAAGATTGGACTGGAATTTTTTTTAAATTAGAAGAAAGTCTGCATCCTTGGAAGCAAACTTCTGACTCATAACTTATGCCAATTATATTGTGTATTCTTAAATTATCACCTAAGATTGGTACCATAGGAAGGCTTGGGATCTACATTTTAGTCCCAGCTCTTCACAAAGCTTCTCTGATTGAGATTCAAAGAGCTTCAAATATTGTTGTTGTGCAGCTTTGATCAAGACGTCATCCCCATGTTTTCTTGGCCTCTGCCATATGGTGCCTTGTCTGTCTATCTTTGTGAGCATTTGCACACACACATGCTTAGATGTCTGAGCATCATTGTGTTTCCCTTCAGGCTCAACCTCCTGTTCTCAAGTAGATATCAAAGGAGTGCATTTACAGTTATCTCTGCTTGGCTGCGCCACGGAAGTAATCACTGCAGGTCAGGGGTCAGTGCTCTGGCCCAAGACAGAAACGCAACTTACTAACGCTGACTTCAAAGGAAAGTGATCCTCTGACAGACTGTTGTTTTAGCCGGGAAGGGTGGAAAAGGACAGTAAGGAGAGAGAGAGAGAGAGAGAGAGAGAGAGAGAGAGCAGAAGACTGTGTGGAGGGATGAGCGAGGGGGCACTTGTGTCTCTGAAGAGAAGTCGAAGAGAGAAAGTCTCCTTTTGAATACTCAGACCCAACAACATCAAAGTGCAGGTTCAAGTTTGGCCCGCTTAACCTTTGTAAAGCAGAAATGGAGCACAACAAAAAAGACGAATTTTATTCTGTCCCGTTGTTATTCCTCTGGTTGGCGAAACCCAAAACCATGTTAAACATAATGGAAAATATTTGAGGTCTTCTTTTATTAACCAAGAACGGCTTTGATGTTTGACGTCTTTATTTGTTTTACAAGAAGAAAGGGAAGGGGCAATATGGCATGCAAGCGATCTTCTTTTGGAGGAACACACGAAAAGGAGGAAGAATGAATAATATGGGAGAAAACCAAGCTAGTTCATTCTACATAATCAATTAAACATCATTATCGGCCCTTTCAAGAGTACTGACATCAAAGACCAGTAGGAAATGATCAAAGTGACAGCATTTTGTTTGAGCACTAACCCCTTCCTGCTGATGCTGCTTTGCTACAGAATTGATGATATGACAAAATTCTGGTTTGCTGAAGTGTGTGTTTAACATCTTATAGCAATGCTGCAAAGAAGAAGGCTTATGGCACTGAACTTCCTGCACATAATCAGCATTGTGTTATTTCTTCAAAAGCAAACAGGTTACAGGGGGTGCAATCCTTTCAGACCATTATGTATAGTGTTCTAATGGCATCTGTACATGATGATTTAATGTGACTGTAAAAGTTGAGAAAGCAATCTTTAAATAGTTTTAAATGCTGCATAACTGAACGCACTTGAATTAATGGACAGGTACACACTAGGTTGTTTGTCTCTTGTGCGTCTGTGAGTTCCTCATCTCACTGATGAGTATGGCACATTCCAAAGTAATGCATTACTACAATCCCATTACATTTTTCACTTTACTCTACTGAATTTAGTAATCACATTATAATTACAATTAGGTTATTACTTACGTTACAAAGGTTCTTCCGTTGTTAGCGTGACAGGACGACAGAATGAAAAAAAAAACAAACATCAAAGATCCTCGTTTCTTCCTCATACTGCTAACATGACATCAGCATCTGCACAGACAACATGTTAGCACAATGCTACTAAATGGGGATGGGATTATAGAGAACCGGTTCCCATTGGTTCAATTCCTTGCAATTGTTATTACGGTTGTCTATCGAGGTGGCTTTTTGTACTTGTGCTACAGTCAACTGGTTTTCAACTTTGCGTTGTGTTGTTCACTTTGTGTTTTTGCTTAAATACTAAGAGAAAGATGGTATGTGTGTCCTCATTAGGATAGGGATTTTGAATCCATAAAAACCAGCAAGGGCAGCTTTCTCACACTACAACACCATGCACCATACACACACACAGTGGTTCTCTCCTTCTCTACTGTAGGTGCAGTATGTCTGAATGAAGTCACCATACAAGTGCCCTCTGTCTGACAGACATGCCATCACCTTAACACACTGATGAATTATTTTTTTTTAATGTGTGTCATGTGTGAGAAAGGCTTGGGAACATGAATTATCATGATGAAAATTGTCTCTGTCTCTGACAGTTGTGACAACAAATGGGTATTTGCTGTTGTTTTAGAAAAATGAACCGTCAAAGAAAAAGATAAACAACCATATAAAGACACTCTTATGTCTACTTGTCTTCAAAGCTGGAAAATAAACTGGCTTACAGTTTTCACTTGTAACTGTGTAAGCATGTCCAAAACAGCATTCCGGTTATCAAAGGCGCAAACCACAAACCGTCTTAAGTGTACGTTTTAAGCAAATCAGCACTTGAAAAGCACAGCAGTGGCATTAAGAGGAGCCAAAAACAGGTAGCAGGGGCAGGAGGAAGTCTTTCCTATACAGAGGGAAGGGAGAGGGTGGAGCAGCATCGGAGTGACGAAGTCAGCATTTCAGTGTGGTCAGCCAAAGAGGTCAGTGAAACAGTGTTGGAACTATTCTACAACAGCCCACATCGTCCATGTCTTATCATTGCATTCTTGTTGGCTTCAGTCTTCCTACCAGTTTTCCTACCAACTTTCATGACCTGTGCAAACCACTGACGTTTAGAGTGTCATAAGTCCTCCCCCCCCTCTCCTGCAGATTGGAGCTAAAAGAAGAACCCAACAGGCTTCTTTCTCAGTTGGCTTTTTTGTTCAACCAACAAGCAACTATTGATCTGAATCACCTCCTTTGGTCTTCACCAAAAGATCTTGAGAACAAAATTTGATGCATAATATCCTTTTAGAGGACTATGAGGAGAAAGTTGTGTGGGCTAGCTACCCTTTAACTGTGCTTTATCTTCATTTGGAGAAGCTCAAGCTACACCCTTCTCCACTGGGATGTATGTCCAAAAAAGGTTCGGTCACAATCACAGCAAGAAGGTGTTTGTAGAAATAATGTTGCCTAAAAAATATAATCTCTGAAATATTCTATACAGCAGAACTGAGTGATGTTGTATGGGCGCTGATAATATGGCAACAAGTCAGATCAGATCATCCGCTGCGTAAACCTGCCCAAATAACTTTGGTTGGACATGACTTTTCGCGGCTCCCGTGTAAAAGGTCTTACACACTGCATTACCAAACCACAGAGGAGACATGTGGTCTAAAGCTCAAGTGGGGCAGTGTTTTGTTTGAAGCAATTCACACACATACACATTCACTAAGACACATGCACATACTGCCGAATCATGCCAAAAAGGTCATTTGATCAGCGTCGACCCCGTGAGCGGTGACGTCCAGTCCGACAGTATTCACACGCCCCCCTCTCTTCAGCACAAAAGGGCAGAACAACAATATTATGGTGTCCACTGAGCGCCCACCCCCCAGAAAAAACATTTCTGTGAGAGGAGGCTTGACCTACCTCTTCTCTCGTACATAAACACAAAGCCGAGTGTATTCTGACAGCTGCTGCCCGGGTGCCCTGTGGAGAACAGAAGGAGAGCTTTGAAGATCTTGACCTTCTGAAACAATAAAACGGCATCATCAAACACTCTCCTGAGACAGGCTGCTGACCCACGGATCCAAATGTCTGCTTGAGGTAATTCATATTAAACTGTAGGGATCACTTTGTGTTTGATTCTTGCAGGGGCACGGACATTGTTGATTTGAAGTGGTCCAATGCCTCTGACTGACAACATGTGGAGTTTACCACTGCTATTTGAATTATAATGCCTCCAATACATTTATACTATGCTGATACGCTCTCAGACATGAATGGGTTACAGTGTATCCATCTCCACAAGAAGTTAGCCGGTCCAACACAATTATTTTAAAAATTCAGTAACAACAAAAAAATGTTTTTCATTTAAATAAAGGTCAATTAAATAGCATCAGAAAAAATCATATTAATCTACCTTAATTAAATATTGTATTTATCAGCTGGCTATCCCGGTCCTATTTACAGGGAGCACACCAGTGGGGCCAAACAGTTTGAAACCCACTGGGTTTTATCATCTTGACTCTTAGGACCACCTCTAAAGGGGAGAGCACCCCACTATGGGTTAAATACTTGGGACTTGCCATTTGTTTTAGAACTTAAGCCTCTTGGATGAGAGGCAAAAGTCTTCTCAAACAAAAAGGAATCCAGTTGCCTTCTTTTTTAGAGTGATCAAGACCATCTCCATCATAATGTGAACTTTGTTTGTGATCCCTTTAGCAACAGAAAAGACATTCTGAAAGACATTTACTCAAACCAGATACTTCCGCACACCGACAGGTGTTTCTGCAGAGTATCTGGAGGATTGACAACCAACTTTCTAGCCAGTTCCATCCATCTGATCAGTTCCATCAACACTGACTGTGACGCCAATGCTACATAACTAGATAGCTAACAGCAGCTATAAACAGATATATCAAGAATCTGTAGATCAGAAATAAGACTTTGTACCAGTGGGTTTAATCTCTTTGAAGCTTGAGTTCAAGTGACTAATCGTGAATAATCATTAATTACAAAACCATGTGAGCAGGAGTTGGCTGCATAAAGTCCTTGTGAAGAACAAAAGAGCAACTGTGTTTGCTGTAATGCAGTCTCAAAATCAAGTATCATCTGATGACACAGTACCTTTGACTGGCTTTTTAAAATTCATCCACATTTTTTATTAAATGACTGGCAAACAAAAATAGAAAGTGTTGAGCTGGACAACTAAACAATATATAATTGGCTCTACGGGGCAAGTCAGTAGGCTAGCCAATGGGTTCCCAAACTGCACAAGTTATTACACTGTTTGGTGTTTATGCATGTTAACTTGCTATTTTAATGTAGAATAATGTGTGGGCAAAGCCTTGGCATGTTTGCAAAATGTGGCAGCTAGCAGTGACGATCACTGGCAATACTGGAATTGTACTGAACTGTACAGTTGTAAACCAATTTGCTACACTTTAAAGCGTAAAATCAATCAAGTGTGATCCATGGAAGTGTCATAATGAATGTATGCAATGTGAAAAGCAATGACTATAAACTTAAATGGCAAATAATCTTTTTTGCACTTGAAAGTGACACTTTCAAGTGCAAAAAAGATGCACTTGAAAGTGCATCTTACTACTTGTTAATTAGTAAGGTGCTGATGAGCGGTATTTGGTTACATGTGGACAAGAGCAATCGAACTGTTCCCCTTTGGTTCCACTTTTATTTGAGCTTGTTTAATACTTTGCATTCAAATATTTCAATTGTCAATCTTCTCATTTAACTAGTGGCAATAAAATGCATAAATGTTATTTCCCCTAATCTAACATGTCCTTTAAAGTTCTTTAAATGAAGCAGAACTGTTTACAGATTAATAATATTTTGGTAATTACTAAAAACTATGTTTTTATGATGATACTTGTGGTATCTGTACTGGTAGATACATCAGATACCATAACGGGAAACGTGACTTATCTTCAAGGTCAAGACAAGACTTTTATTTCTCTATGATGGCGTCAGAGGAAGCAAAGCTATTTACCACCTCAAGAGACAAGTCAGGTGGTGTTTTTGTAGCACAGCGTGAGTCACAAGCTGAAATCATTGAACTACATGAGAAAAAAAGATCTGTTTGTGATGAAAAACATCAAGAAAAGCATTACTGATCCCAGCTCAAATGTTCCACACACTAATGTTGTAGTTTAATTCTTAAGTCTTACCAAAAAAAAAAAAAAACCCAACCAAAACAAGCCTTTGATCTTCTAACCCTACATTAGCATAACTGGCAAAAGGTGTTTCAGGGCAAAGATGCCAGCTGGGTCCCCTTGCTCGTCGTGCGAAGGTCCGAAGGCCTTCTGTCTTTGACCACATGTTAATCTTTACAGGGCACTCAAGGAAGTGGTGTTGACAGGCTAGATTTGAGGTCAAGAGGGGGCCAAGGGTCAAGCACTTCCTGCTGACATGAAAGCACATCCAAGCACACCTTGCTCTCGGTATCTGTCGTCTGCCCCCTCACCATCTGTACCGACATAATCTGGGGCTCATCGTCCAAAACAAAAGCCATGTGTTAATTACCTTTGAAGGTGTAATGACTTCGGGGGCCACAGCCGATCTTCATCTGGTTTCAAAGTGAGAGCACGGAGAACAGGTTACGCTTCAGACGCGTTACAGTTGTCCTTTGCCTACCTGCCCTGCCGTGTTTTCATTTGCTATGGTTTCCCATATCAAATCCAGAGGTGCGCAACTGCTTCACTCTCACTTTGGTGCACTCTTAAATAAGTAAATTAAGCAGAAATTTCTGAAACACGAGAAACAGGTCTACACCTGTCCTCCAGATGTGACGGCATTCGCTTTGATGGAATTTCTTTTTGTTTTCCCGATGTTCGCACGCCGCACTTGAGGATTATTACTACTTTTTATGTACTTCCATTATTTTCCAGGTCTGAAGACCTACAGTGAAGAAAAAGGCAACACTTTTAGAGGAATCACTAAAAGTCTTCACATTTACTGGCTTCCCAAATATTTTTCCAGAGAGAGTCCATCTCCTAATTCCAGGAATTTGAATTATGAAAAGATCAAAAATGAACAGCGGCAGTGAATGGTGCTGGTAGCAATCTTCTCGTTAGTCATCTCAAAAACAACATGAGTTCTTGTGATGACTGCATGAGTAGAGCTTGAGTAACACTTTCTTTTTCCCACAAATGACCAACTTCATTCTGAAAGGGAAGTGGGTGTTGTATATTCCTGAACAGATACATCACCACATTCGAAATAAAGGAAGGTGATGTTTTTCTACTATCCAACCCCAGGTGACCTCAAGACCAGAGATGAAATCTTTGTGGGATGACGCACATATTGCTTTTACAGGAAGTGGTTCTTGACCTCATTCAAATCGTACAATGATACTTACACCTACCAGAGTTTGTAAGAGGATACATGCTCCTGCATCTGAATACATCAAAGAGTAGTGGGGACTTGGCAGCCTCATTAGTTATGTTCTGCCTGTGCCACTTTAGCCGCTTGAAGATATGCAGCCATTTTCTCCATTTTCTCTCTGCTGAGAGTAAACAAACTCTCTCTCTTTCTAATCCTTTGAAATGTTTTTTTTTTCTTTTCCTTTTGAAAATCCTAAACTCCAGTTTCCAGTCTCAGGATGGTCAGAGGAGCGCACACACCTTCTTGATCTTCACGACATCACCCTGTGATGTGGGGAGTAGAGCCAGTCTGCTCCACAGACCTACAGGTGAACACAGACAGTGGTCCTGTGAAGCTGACGCTGTGCAGAGAGGCAATGCTGCTAGTTTGCCGGCGGAGAAAGAGGATATAAATATCCACCTCACGCAGCAGTTTCCTCGGTTTCCTCCAAAAGCAAACACTTCAGATTCTACCTTGTAATTTATCACTGCTCTCTCTTGCGCTCTCTGCCACCGAGGGAAAATCTCGGTCAGGAAAACGTTGCCTTGAATGATTGCATTGAGAAGCGTTGTTTTTGTTTTTCACGTTTCATTCTGTCTTTTTGCGTTGTCTGCGTGTATAAACTGCACTGGTTTTGTGAGAATCACAAAGTAGTACAGCAAAGTTCTCCACATCGTTTTTTTTTTTGTCTGCCAGGTTGGGAAAAATCTTAAGAGAAGTGCCTCACAGTACAAACAGCGTACTGTTAGCTTGGATTATAAATACTTGATGTATGCCACACACAGTAATGTGTGCCTCAGATGTGTGTTTCTTTCATTCTAAAAGTAAGGGTGTAAAGGCGGGGATGATGATTTCAGATTCCTGGGAGAACATTCCCAGGCCTGGAAGAGTCCATGGAAAGTAATCAAGTAGCAGAGTGATGTCATTCTGATGAAAGGCAGCTTGTCAGACAGTTGGCGACTATGGGTGCTCTTTGGCATCGGCCGCAACCCGCTTTACACCAAAATATGACATCAAAGCAGGTACCAGTCCAGGCCAAGAAGCTGGCACTGATCATTGTCTTTCTTTGATTACAGTAGCCTCATCTTCGTGGCACGAGGATAAAAGAAAACGGCTGCTTGGTGTTAAAAATGTGTCAGAAATAATGAGCCACATACAATGTGCTAATGGTGTCCCTGTGGTTCAGTGGACGGTGTAGTCAGAAGACGGGCTGATTGTCTCAGACACAAAAATCTGGTCCAAAATTACCCTGTTTTTTTTTTTACCTTTCATCTTTTTTTTTTAATCAATATCTTCCAAACTGGCATTACCAGTTATTCACAAATCAGATTTATGTTGCATGTCAACAGCTTTTTCTCTTTAATATATTTAATTCTCCATAAAACCAAGATTAAACAAATAATTATGGGGATTATCAAGTCTTCCTGCCCGGCTGCTTTAAAGTGCATCTTTAAAAAAAAACACACAGCTACAAATTCAGCTCTCACATAACTGAATAACGACCATGTTTTACAACAGGGTGTGGACTTCAAAAGAATTTCCCCATAGAGAATACCAGGTTAAGGGACGGAAAGTGAATAATGTGTTGTGACTCTACTGTCATGACCTGTAATAAGGGCTTTTCCATGTCCTTTGGCACATCTGTGGCATAAATAAACATTTCCGAGACTAAAGGGCCTGATTCTCCTTCTGTCTCGCTCGAGAGGAGAATAGGCGCAGGGGCAGGAGGGCTGCCGCCTCTCTGATGATAATAATAGCAGGTCTTGAATGGTAATTGGTCTGCGTTCCCTCCTCCGTCACTACCAGGTAGAGGGCATTGAAAAGGGTGATTCAGGCACGAGGCTTGAGTGGAAAACTCCCGGAGGAAGGCCGCATGCTCAAGCACCGGTACCTCCAACATAACCTGGTCCACCTCAGTCATCCTCCAGCACACATTCCTACACACATGCGGACGCAGAGACGTGAAACACGCGTGTGCACCCGCCCTGACAAACGCAAACATCCATCTTGCTTAGTATGAATGACGTGACAGAAATGTATAGAGGCAACAGCAGCTACTTTGTGACCGTCACTCAGATGAAAGATGAATAACAAGCAGCTGACCTGTCAGTTGAACTATTTGATTACCCCTCGGTGCCAGAGAGACCCCAAACGCAAGCTGTCCTATCTTGAAAGAGTTCATTTTTATCAAACAGGGCATCATCTGTAACCAATAGACCGCCTCCTCTTACAAAATGAGAGCCTGCTCGACAGATGTCTCCTGCCTCTCTTACTCTCTTACTCCCCATTTACATTCACATCTTAGATGGCACCTCTTGACTTAAGTCGAGATCAAGGTTGTTTACCAATTGTCTGGGTAATATCAGGAACATGTGGTGAGGGTACATGAAAGGAACGCCACGGTGTGTTAACACCCAAAAAAACCCACTGTACATGTTTGTTTTGGGTTTTAAACAATAGCTTCAACATGAAATTAAGGGGGCCTGCTTCCGGAGGTTTGCCTCAAGGTGACACAGAACAGAAGCCGGGGCTGAAAGCGTTTTCGCAGGGGCGCGACGTCAAAGCCCTCCAGCATTACAGTCATATCAACTTATAAGTGAAGCTGTCATGAGATCTATATATTTCCATTAAAAAAAACATCCAATATTAGTCTTCTTTTCAAGAGCATGTCACCTCAGCTCCTAAAGAAAATCTCCATATCTGGTGTCATATTACTGGCAGGATGAAACATTAAGAGTCATTACTACAATATATACAGATCTGCTGAAGGGTTCGTCAGCTTTTCAGCTAATTCGTAACACCTGAACAAATTTCTAGTTCTCCTTCTGTCATCTTTTATTAGCAGATTTCTGCACGTAAACACTTTGTGGCTTAATAGCACTAAGTCGTAATCTTTGCTGTTGTGACCTTCGTGGAATTTAGTACTTTGGTTCAGTCCCACAATGCCCGACCTGCCGTCATGTGTTTTATGCTGGTGCTGTGTAGTTTGTGTGTGGGAATTTAAAGAAACTCTTCTATGAAATATAAAAGTTTTATGGATGGCGATCTCTCCTTTGTTCTCCTGATGAGGACCTCCACCTGTTTCTGATGATGTGAGCCAGAGCATGTCCCTTTCAAAAGGCTGATCCCTCCTGATCTCTTTGATGTAACCTGACCTAACAGTTCCAACTAGCAGGATTTGATGATCGCGGATGGATCCTCGACAACAGCATGTGCGAATCAAAACTACCCGGCAAGGCAAGATGGACGACGGGAATGTGTGAGCAGAACTGGCAGGCTGTGTAGACAGACGGGGCTATGATGTGTATAAACACTAGGCAGGCAATGGTCACATGATCAATGCTGCCAGCCCAGACTTAAGCAGTAAAACCTGTGGATCTGTGAGGGCACATGCAACTGATCGGAGATGAAAGACAGGCTTTGACTTTCACAGGAGGCCTGGGGTTGGGGTGGGGGCTACGGGGGCACTTCTGAGGGACTGCCATCAGAACAGCTGGGTCATTTTCAAATGACCTAATTCTAGGATTAATCCATTCAAAATTTGTGTCTATGCTATACAAAGAGAATGGGAGGCAAGGGAAAAGGGAGAGAGATAATTACAAGTGAAAGCCAGAAGGGCTTAATACTCGGGGTTCAAACAAGGTGCTGAGCAGAGATCGAGCCACCGTGCACCAACAGTAGCAGGACTGCCCGGCGTTTCAAAGTTTGTCTCCAGCACTCGAGTTGTTTTGTTCAAATTAAATGAGAAAGCCTTTACTCAAAGTTAGAGCATCTGCAGCTCTCACTTCTTCGGTCAGACGATGTTTCACCACCAGGGCATCTCCTCACGTTAGAGAGTGTGTCAGGGGCCAACGTCCATCTGCGAGTGATTTAAGGGTTACATTTTTGAGAATGACGTGTGATAAAACAGGGCGGTATGGGTCAAAGTGACTGGGCTCAGTCTGTGACAGAGCCTCTTCTCCTGGGCCCTACCACATGTTTTAATCTATACAAGCCTCTGTTTGAAGTTCCCAATTAATACCATCCGTCCTGGTGGTGACTTCATATCCATCTTACCTGGCTCAAAACAGTTTGACATTCTTTCAGCACGCTGATTAAGCATGGGGCTACAGTGAGAGGGAGGCTCTCTCTGTGAGGATGTCAAGCTGTTTTAGACTGATGGTGCCCTGTGTTCTATGTCTACCTGGCCCATCTAAAAAAAACACACTTTATTTCAACTGCTTTTTGTTTTTTTTTATTGTTCAGAGAGTACTTTCTTACAAGTTACACAAATGAAACTATTATTGCAAAGCCTATAGTGTGAAAAAAGAACTATTTGGCAACATGGAGGTTCCAGAGTGGCCACAATTTGACCAGCCAGTTTCCAAGCAGTTACAGCCCTCTCTCAGCAATGCATTGTAATAAGTGTTGGAGTATTTCAGAGCTCTTGCCTTCGTGGATTGTTATTAAAATTGTGATGAGTTGATATGAGGAGATTCTTTTAAAGCATGGGCTTATCCTAATCCTGCTCCCACAAAGCTGATACAGCACTAATCAATAAGTTATCTAAGGCTAGAGTTCACATCAGAACTCACATGACAAAAAGTGGTGTAGCGTCACAAAAATACTTTCCAGTGGAAATGCATATAAAAGTGTGCATAAGTATTGTTAAAGGTTTTTTGCTTGACTTTAGAAATCCCTGCAATGTCCTGTCCTGTAAAGCTAAACTGAATTTCCAATGAGCTCAAGTCAAAAAGACAAACGTCACCAAAAACACCATCATGAAGTCTCACTTTGATGAATGATCCCTTTTGCCCTGTGGGCTACACTTTAACTTAAATGTGTCCTTAAAATGAGAGGTTGTTCAAGGGAAGCCTACCTCAACTGTAACGAGGCATTCCTGTGTTAAAAAGCTGGCTTCCCATCAGGATGCTCTGCTCGACTTAAAATATACAGTAGAGCAGGAAAGTTTGGAAGAGACTGAAGTGGGAGGGAGGAGGTGAAAAGAGGGGGAGAAAGAGTGATGGTTGCTTTGATCTTTTGGAGGCCCCATCTGGATAAAAAAAAAAAAGTGGGGGGGGGGGGGGGGGGCGAAGTGTCTAAGTCCCTTTTTCTAAACCTAAAGAAAACGTGAGCAACTCAAATAGTCAGAACTGGAATTGATTTCTTTTTTCTTTTTTTTTTTTTTACATTTTTTAAAGAAGTCTACAGTTTTCTTTCCCAGGTGGAGTGGGGAGTAGCGATAACAGACGATGCTCTGTGAAAAATAATCAACTTTTACTTTTAAGTTACATTTAAAAGGAACACACGTGTTGAAAAATAATAATAATAAAACGTTATAATAGGTAAACTCTTAAAAAATAACCTGGCTGGAAGTTGATGCGACTCTGCCAGTTTATGTTTGGGTTTTTTTTTAGGCAAGTGTGTAACAAGATGCATATTCTCACTTCATAAATTTGTGGTGGAATGGGAAATGGGCATTTCAAGGCCAATAAAAGCCACCACATCAAATAAAACATTGCGGATCAAAAGAACCAACGCATGGACATTTTTTTTCCCTCTATAAATTAAGGGGGGTGGGGTGGGGGGGTAGTCTGCCAGGCTCGATCATGCCCTGAGTCCTGCCCCGCTCCTGTGATTGGCTGGACGGTCACACAAGGGGGGAAAGTTTGAATAAAAAACAAGCGCATGGCACCAGTGTTGTCGTTCAAGCTTGTGTGCTTGGTCCAGAAGGGCTTGAGTTGTACCAGACAGACGAGGAATTAAGCCTGAAAGTATTTCCAGATATTTCAGCGGGCGACTAAGTGGTCTCAGAGGACTTTTGATTTTACCTGACTTTTAATTTGTCTTTTTTGGAAGGTGACAAGTGTTGTTTTTTTTTTTAATGAGAATTTGGAGGAAAGACGTCAAAAAGATGACACTGATCAGAGTGGTTTCATCAGTGCTGCTGCTGGTACTGATGCAGTCCGGAGCTCTTTGCGCACGGAGGTTTCGGGGTGGCCGCAACCCACAACCGCGACGCTCACCGCCTCCTCCCACATACCGGGCAGACCGGGGTGATACCACCGAGAGCTTCCCTCTGGATTTCACCGCGGTGGAGGAGAACATGGATAACTTCATGACACAAGTGAAGAACCTTGCGCAGTCCCTTTACCCCTGTTCGGCGCAAAGGCTTGACTACGACATGAAGCTGAACTTTTTGGAGAACTCATCAGTCACCTGCAACGACGGCAGTCCTGCGGGGTACGTAAGAATTGACCATAAACATGTATTCTGTCAAGTCAAAAAGAGGCCAGCTGGGCTAGTAGGAGCTGTTATTTTGCCTTCAGCAGGGCTCATCAATAAAGTAGCCCACATGTATCTGGCCTGAGGAGAAAGTGCATTTCCGTTGATTTTCTCAGTATTTGTACTGCTAAATCGCGCATTTTATTTTCATTTTCGATCAAGAGTTATATAAATGTTTTTTTTAATATTACAGAATGTATACAAATAAAAAGAGAATAAATTGTTTAAAAAAAAAAGTCCTGATGCCTCAGTCAGAGTAAAAGACAGACAGCTGCTTTGCGTCAGTGAAGCGTGAAATTTGCGGAGAGCCACATGGCCTATGCTTCATTTCCTTTGCTTCAAATTAGAATGCAGGATTTTCGCTGCAGAGTTTCGATTTAACTTTTTAGACCCCCGCCCATCTCTGTCCGTCTTTTTCTCTCTCTGATGAGTACTCGGACGGTTGACCTGTTCTTTCACGGTGGATGCTGTAAAACATCCACAAAAATATAGACTTTTAACTACATTTTTATAGAAGGTTTTAGTCTATCGTTCATTAGATTTTTTTCCAGTGGTTTCTATTGTTAATAATATTGTGAAGAAGAAAAAATGCCACTAAAGACAAATCAATCATGCTGCTACAAAAGTAAAACACCAAATTTAATCCCCACTACCCTAAAATACAAAAGGCAGACTATGTTTTCAATGTAGTTACAAGAAGACAAATTGTGGGTTAAAGGTCATCGGCACAGATCGGTGTATAGCGGTAGAAGGTGTAATGTCTCATGTATGTCCGCACATTATGCTGCATCACAAGAAAATGCTGACACGTTACACATAACTACACGCATACTCATTATTTACTGCTGTAAAGCATGTTGTGTACTCGTGAATAATTTGGATGTCGTTCTGTTTGCCACAGTGCATGGGAACTGATCTGAGAGCACGTTTGTGGCTGAAAGGTGTTTGTGACATACGTGACTGAGCAGAGGGAGCTGTGCGTTACACCGCGGCTCCTGGCTCTGTAAAGCGTGGGGACGAGCGCATGCGGGGAACAGTTACTGGCACAAGGTCTTTCATTCACTGTGGCTGTTAACAGCTGGGATGCTAATTCATATATTGTTACAGTTGCACAGATATTCACAAGTACGTAATGTAAAAAGGAAGAAAAGTTACTAGAGCAAGTTACTAGGCTGAAATGGGTTTTTCATCTCTTGGAAACGTGTTTAAATAAGTGGATTGACACAACACCTCTACTTTGTTTGTTCAGCTTGTCAATTCTGGCTTCAGTATGTTTGATGGAAATAAGAGTGAGCTGCCTACATCACTGAATAATAATAGTTAAAACATTAAGCGCAGCCAAAGTGTGATTCAGTGTCTGAGTGAGCAGCTCAGAGCTTCAGCCAAGTCTGTTTGCCTTAAAGTCACTGAAATGTGTTTGGCAATCTTTTGAGTTGAGTCACTGGTAAAATCGAGCAGATATTCAGTGAAATGGGGGGGAGTGGGGGGCATCAGCATCACAGAAGCACATTCAGAAGTCTCTTGTTTCTCAGAAGCTACTTTACACACCCAAAATATTTAACTTTCCTTGTGTTTCTGTGTTTTCTGTTGAATAAAAGATGAGGATGTTTTGGTCAGGAGTGCACCCTAAAGCATGGGTGCATTGCCCTCTTCTGGACTGACAACACACAGCACATATCTCCGATATTCCAAGACACATTGGCTTCCTACAGTCTTTGAGCAGCTGTAGCTCAGAGTCTCGTTGTCTAAGTGCATTCTAAGGGCGTTACATTGTTCTAATGTGGGTTTGTTGGCACCTACTGCACCTGAGCAAAAGAGTTGTACTTCTTATCATGCCATTACTTTGGATGGGAGCCTTGGTTTTATCCGTGTTTTATGACACTGTGCTCAGAGTGAAGAGATGATGGTCCATTACTTATTATTATGGCTTATTATGGAAAAATACAATCTACTGGAATCTACAGTGCAGCCAGGATATGGGAAAGGATGATGTTTATCTCCTTTTCCATCACTGTATCAGTGTTTGAAGTGCATCATCGCTTTCATCCGTGTCACCTTTTTGAGATTAGCATCAAGTTCGGGGGCATCCTTGTTTGTATTACTGATGATGCCATGTGTGTATTTTATGCTTGGGTGCAAGTGCCGATGTAGAAACAATGGCCACATTATCTTTCAGTGTCTATTTGTTTCTCCATAAGAAAGTCTCTGTGGGCCAAGATGTTCATGCATGCAGCGTAAAACAAAACTCGAGGAATTCAGAATCATATACACACATTGTTTAAACTCAACCGTGCCTATTATCGTGTTCTCAGTTTGTTTTTTTTACTTCATTGTAGGTACTACCTAAAAGAATCTCGAGGCAGCAGGCGGTGGTTGATATTTTTAGAAGGTTGGTATTTTGGACTAAACTGATTTACCTCAACACATTTCTCACTTTACGTCCAAATATACAAAAAAAAATCACATGTGAAATGATCTATCCTCTGTTTGTTTGTTTTTTGTATATCTGTGTGCAGGTGGCTGGTACTGCTTCAACAAGGAAAACTGTGACAGCCGATATGAGACCATGAGAAGGTTAATGAGCTCCTCCAAGTGGCCCCAGACTAAAACAGGTGAGCCTTTGCATCACCACCCGTGGCTCCTGACCACAAGGTGAAAACCATACCGGCTTTTAATGCCTCGGCAATTAAAAGGATGGGATGCATCTGTGCTCATTTACAGTGTTATTGAAACTGACACCCGGTCATAATGTTCCTGCGGTGTAGGGCTACCTGGCGCCCACCACTAAAGGAAGAGAGACGCCTCTCTCTCTTGTTGCACCGTAATAACTGTAATCCATGTGGTAATGATGATGAGTAAGAAGAGGATGTGTCTCGGGGAGCCACACTGGCTAATGATACACGTCGGTCTGTCTCTGCAGGCACAGGGATCCTGTCTCCACTCCCCGAGGAAAACCCTCACTGGTGGAACGCCAACATGGTGTAAGTTGCCCCTTGCGCTCATTGATGCTCAAATTTTAGTCACAAGTGGCATTTTAAATGTTACGTTTGTTGTGCAGGTTTGTGCCTTACTGCTCCAGTGATGTTTGGAGCGGTGCTACAGCCAAAACAGATCAAAGTAAGAGACATCGCTAAATACTCAAAATCTTGACACGTATTTGTCCTGAAAGAAGAGTTGTTTAGTTTCTTTGTCTCTCTGTTGTACACAGGTGGTTATGCCTTCATGGGTTCACTCATTATTCAGGAGGTTGTGAAGGACCTGCTGAAAAAAGGTCTGGAAAATGCCAAAGTCCTCCTCTTAGCAGGAAGCAGGTGTGTTGACACGTAAACCTTTTGCCCGGGGTTTTATACTGAAAAGCTTCTGCACGTCATTCTTAATGATGTATGCGTACTGATGAAAATGCATTTGTGTGTAGTGCGGGCGGTACCGGCGTTCTTCTAAACGTTGACCGCGTGGCAGAGCTGCTGGAGGGACTGGGCCACACTGCGATACAAGTGCGAGGCCTTTCTGATTCCGGCTGGTTCCTGGACAATAAGCAGTACCACTGCACTGACTGTGTGGACACTGCCAGCTGTACCCCCACTGAGACCATCAAGAGAGGCATCAAGTATGGGATTTCATTCTATTCAGTTTTATTTATTTCATACCAATATTTATCTGAAGATGCAGATACCTATAAAATTATAGACAGAAGTCCCAACAATCTGACAATAAGACAATGCAAACAAGCACTGCTGGGGTCACTCGGGCTGGCTGGGGAGAACAAACAAGAAATGGGACAAAGCACAATCTCTAGGAGAGATTTAGTCACATTTAAAGGAAGTGGGAGTGAAAAAGCACATCATGCAAGAGCTCGAGCAGTCTGAGCCTCAAGCAGCCTAACTAAGGAATATTTCAGCGTCACTGCATACATTTAACTACAAGCATTATTGAAAAGAAAAGCATTAAGTCTAGTCATTAAACTGAGATCATCAGGTTGCTAATATACCCACCATATCCTATCTGTCTGTTTCCATTAGGTACTGGGGAGGGATGGTACCAGAGCGGTGCAGACAAGTCCATGAAGGAGAAGAGTGGAATTGTTTTTTTGGATACAGAGTCTTCCCGTCTATAAAAAGTGGGTGTATGATCTATAATGATAGAAGTAAATGTGCATATTGATGTGATCTACACATAATCAAATTGTCTGGCTGTTTTTTTTTCATTTCCCCTGAGCAGGTCCTGTCTTTGTGGTCCAGTGGCTGTTTGATGAGGCTCAGTTGACAGTGGACAACATTCAGCTGACAGGTCAGCCTGTGCAGGAGGACCAGTGGCGCTACATCCAAAACTTGGGGACTGAGCTGAGGAACACACTCAAAGATGTCCCGTAAGGCCATGCATCTGCATTTCAGGCAGAAAGATTACTGAGAATTATTGGAAAGACTCTCACTGATTACTGTTTTTTTCTGTTCTGTTTTCTTTAGGGCTATGTTTGCTCCAGCATGTTTATCGCATGAAGTTATCACCAGAAAGTGAGTATAATTAATTTTCACAAGGCCTCTTCCTCGCTGTACGATTTTCTACCTGTGTGCTGACAGCGCCCTCTTGTGCTGTGTTCTAGCTATTGGATTGATGTGCAGGTTAAAGGTACCTCCTTGCCCAGAGCGCTGCACTGCTGGGACCGCAGCCTCCACGACAACAGGAACAACAAAGCTCCACCTAAAGGCTGTCCTGTACATCTGATTGACAGTTGCCCGTGGCCACACTGCAACCCCACCTGCCCCACCATCCGAGATCAGTTCACAGGGCAGGAGATGAATGTCATTCAGTTCCTCATGCACATGGGCTTTGATGTGCAGAAGATGGCCCAGCAGCAGGGAATGGACCCCAGCAAGCTACTGGGCATGCTCAGCAGCGGCAGCTAAAGGGACACAAACAAACAGGCATTATCTCAAAGTTAAACTAAGCAGAGTTGGCTGGCTGGTCTCTCTGGCCAGTCTCCCAAGCCTGATACCTCCAACTACCCTCCAGCTTCACAACCCATTCTACCTATAACGAATTTCCTCTGACCTCCTGTTTACTTTACTCCAAACCTCAGTCAGTACAGGATCTTTGACCTTGTTCCACAACCCTTTTTCTCCCATCTGGTGACAAGTACTGCGGCAAGGTACCACAATGTTAAGGCACAACTCTTTGCTACTCACCATTTAAATTATATTTTGCTCTGTAAAAGAAAATATCATGAATGTAATCCAGTTTTAAGGATGCTCACTGATGTTTTGTTTTTATGTTTGTCCTTCCATATAGTTTCAATTTAGTCATTGCCACAGTGACATAGGGATGCTGTTTTTGTTAAGTAGCCATTATGAGACTGTTATCAGTGCAATAGGGCCATAGCATTTTTCTGTAATTGGAAATCTCATTGCAAAAATAACTGACATCAAGGCAGATACAGGAAAATATGATAAGTGCTGAATCACAAAGGAGACATTTTAATTTACTTCTGACACTGATGCTCTAATAAACTCATAGCAAAAAACTGTCAGTTAGAATTACCCTGTTTGAACTAAACAGACACAAACCATGTGTTATTACCGCTAATGAAAGTAATACAATAAGACATAATGTTCCCTTAGCGGTAACTCTCACTCTTCATAGCGCCTAAGCCAAATTGGTATATTTTAAGATGTCAGAATGTCCCCTTTAGTCATTTTACAATGCTAACTGTGGTGCTAAAGTGGATCTGGAATCAGTTTAATGTCTAATACATAGTTATACAAAAACCACAGTGCCATCACATCTAAGCTATACCTCTTACGCACAGGCCGCATCATCATGACAAGACTGTTCAAACACTCATGTTAGGTCACCTCAGTAGATCAGCAATCCTCAAATCAATGCAATGAACATTTAAAGGGAGACAAATATTGTGTATTGTATTTTTTTTGAGTATATGTATAGGCTCTTTCAAGTGTTCACTATTGTAACTCCCTTCTTATTATTTTCTCATAGAAATCACTTTTTAATATAATGACAATGTTGTATGTAAGGATGTCTTTATAAATGATGTTTTTAAAGGGCCTCTATTTCGCATCACACCAGAAAAGGAAAAGTATTACTAATTGTAATTTTATTCTGTAACATATTTTTTAACAGGTAAAAAAAAAAAACTCAAGCTACATTGGTAATTTACATATTTATTTTGTTATGTAAATCATATTTATAAGTGCTATTTTCACAGAGAAGTGATTCTTTGTAAATTGTAAATACATTGCTGTTTTTCTCTTTGTGTTGACTGCATGTCTTTGTATCAGACCAGAAGAAAAGACACATAACATAATATACTTCAAGATAAATATTTTTTGCAGTCTTGTGATTATTACTTCTGTACGGTCTACTAAAACTGCATTTTTAACGTTGTCGTAGTGGTGTAGATGACGTGTGGCGGCAGAAAGGGCATTACTATGCTAAGCTATACTTAAAGTCAGCGTCACCTTTGAGAAATGTGGTTATCACCTAAAATAGGAGAAATGTTTCAGAGTGAGTGACATGATCTGGTGAATAAACAAGAAAATTAACCTTTCATTATAAGTTCTGCAGACCAAAAGGTGCTACGAGCTATAGTAAGTCTCTGTTGGGATATCTGAATAAAAGGTGTGCAAATGATGCAAAACTGAGCCGCCTTGCATCATAAACTCTGCACCATGTGGGTCTTATCCTGCTGTGTATTTGAGCCTAGTGCAGTGTGTTTATTCTACCTGCGCTGCACACATCAATTTAACTTTAGTTCACACATGCACTCACAGAGCAATGATATCTACCACGTAAGAGCCTGACCTAAACATCAGGAGTAGTCTGGTGCCTTACTTACAGTTCATGGGCAGGGCAACCTGGACATCAAACCACTAATTCACTCCTGAGCCACAGCTATCTTTACACATGCTTATCAGCATCTAAATGTTCTTTCCAAATTATTTAAGCATAAAAACCTTCCTCAGAATAATCCCAGCTTGTCCTCTCATGGCACGTCCATCACAGTCCAAAAACCTATTTTGAGAAAAATTAATTCACACCATACAGGAAGTAATTAAAGCTAGCAATCTTAGAAAGGCATACCTTGATCTTTCAGAATGAAGTCCAACAGAAAACCTTCATAACTCACATTCTAAAGGTAAGAAAATGTGGACATTTAAATAACACGTTAAATAATATATTCACAAACACAGTAACACATGTAGGTTCTAAAGTAGAAAGATAAAAATTTACAATTTGTACAGCAGCCAGTATACAGTATTGCAAAATACCAGTATAATGCTGTACTTTAGAAAGTTTATCTATAAAAAAAAAAACACAACAATGTTGCCTTTTTTACTGTTTTAATTTACTGCTAGAAATTTGGTTGTTTTACTGTGTTAATACAGAAAATACATGGTAATTGCTGCCAGTAAGGAACTTTAATTGGAAATTTGTGGTGATAACCCAGAGACAGGTTTTGTTTTTTGTTTTTGTTTTTTTAAGTATTCCTGTTCTTAGCCCAGTGATAGATTGGTAACCCTCTTGCCATATGATGGCAAGAATAGGCCCCACCCCCTGTCACACTGAATTGGATAATCCGATAAAAAAGGATGGATAATACTGTTCTCTATATGACCTGTATGACAGCTCATTCCCGAACATTTCAACTGCTGTAAACTACCCAAACAAAGATGATAAAGTCTCTTTAAAATTCCACACCAAATGACATATTCATTTTTACAATGTAGTGTTTTTGAGCAACTTCCTCCAGAGCTGAAAAAATGCTGCTTTGAACTTGAAACTGAAAACAACTCATTTTATAAGACTGGCTCCAACACAGTCGTGAATATTTCTGTTTGCTTTTCTTTTTTGCAATATTCTAGTTAAGGAAATGCATCTACATGTATTTAAAAATGAATTATACCTATGCCTATCATTGGACGCAGTTTCTAAAATGGTTTTCATAGTGATTTTGTGTAAGAATATCCTTGCAATGTTTAAATTTTTTTAAATTAGCATACTTATATAAAAAGGTTAAAATATTTTAAGTAATTGCCACTTCATTTCTACCTCCCTTTCATATGCATAGGTCAAATCTGCCATTGCTTGTGTATAATCATCCCTCTGAACCTGTGTGTAATTTATGCCTCTAATGGGAGTCTTAGCCCTCCTCCCTGTCATTACACAGTGTGTAAATGCCAGTTTCTGACTGTGGGAGCTCTGACTAAGCCACTCTGGGTGCTCCCTAGAAATAAGACTCCCAAACTGCTTGCCACATGCAGCCTCCCACCCCTCTGTGGAATATAGACCCCCTATTTATAGCGCTGGCGAGGCCTGTAACTCTGGGCTCTGCACAAACTTTCATTTAAACAACCACCACTAGCAATCCACCGAGTGCACACTGACAGAGACAGAAGGAGCAGGGTGTGCTTGCGTGAATAAGAAAGAGTGGGAGATCAAGTCTGAGAGGCAAGAGAAGACAGAAAGCAGCAAGACAAAGAGCAAGAGACAGAGCTGACAGTTTGAGTGATTCTGGTGGACAGTTTAGTGAAAAAAAAGAGAAAAGAGACAAATTTAAAAGGACCGTGTCCATGAGGAGTTGAAGTTGACTGACAGGACAACAAATTTGTCCACCTGTTTGGCACTGAGGGATTTTGCTGGAACATTGATCTTTGGATATCAATTTTCAAAGAGAGCTGATTGGAGAAGACGCTACTTCACTTTGATCTTTTGATAAACTGGAAAACGTAGTGAGTGAAGCCAGCAAGCAAGGCAAGCAAGAGAAAACCAAGATTTCAAAAGGACATACACTACAGCTGTTGAGTAAGACTCTGATCATATTATTATCACATGAAACACATTTTGAAAGCATTAGAAATCAACAGTTTTTATTATGCGCAGAAATTAGAATCTTTTATAAACTTGTGCAGCCAAGAAGAAACAAACCTATCAAAAAGATAGCTTATTATTAATGTTAACTGAAAGTCTTTTCTTAGTTTAAACTACTGAACAAACTTGTACATAACAATGTACACATGTAACCTGAGCTTAAGCACACTGCTGTAATTACAAAGCAAGGTCAAAAAAGAAATTACAGACATTTGTAATTAAGGACCATCTATAACAGGAAACCAAGAAAAGGGTGAGGTCTGTGCGAAAAAGACAGAGGAGGCCGCAAGGACACCAACACGGGCGACGAGACATTAAGAATCTCACCAGGAAGGACAGCTGCTTTAGAGGGACAATAGGCACCATGGATTCTCAAGGAGGACATTACCTCAACAAAGAAGCTGTGCTGTCCCCTTTAGGAATAGCCCGAATTTTCCAGCTTCTGTTTGGCTGCACCATAATGGCCCTTGTGTCCCACAGCGCAGGCTACAGCGCCAGTTACGGAATCTTCTGTATGTTTGTGTGGTGCTTCTGCTTTGCTGTCACACTGGTTGTTTTCACCTTGGACATTACACGGCTCCACACTTGTATGCCGATTTCCTGGGATAACTTCACTGTGGCCTTTGCCATGCTGGCAACACTCATGTACATCACTGCCTCTGTGGTCTACCCCGTTTACTTCATTCAGACAGAGTGTCCCGATGAGGAGTGGGAAGTCCAAATATACCGCATTGCTGTTACAGTCTGCTCCGCAGTCTGCTGCTTCCCCTACGCAACTGAGGTGTTCTTAACACGAGCCAAGCCAGGGGCTGTGGTTGGATACATGGCCACTGTGTCTGGTCTGCTCAAGGTGGTCCAAGGTTTTGTGGCCTGCATCATTTTTGGGGCCCTGGCTAATGACAGTGAGTACAACCAATACATTGCCACCCAGTACTGTGTGGTGGTGTACAGCCTGTGCTTCTCTGTCACTGTGATAGTGGTCATACTGACGGTTTCTGGCAGGACTTCTGCTCTGCGGTTCCCATTTGACCGGTTTGTGGTCATCTACACCTTCTTTGCTGTGATCCTCTATCTCAGTACTGCACTGATCTGGCCCATCTTCAGCTTCGACAGGAAGTACGGTAACACTACTCGTCCCGAGGACTGCCCACGAGGAGAATGTCCATGGGATAGCAAGCTGGTTGTGGCCGTCTTCACTAACGTCAACTTAGTGTTATATTTTGTAGATCTTGTTTACTCCCAGAGGATTCGCTTTATCTCTAGTTCTGCTGTCTGAAACCCCGCGACCACCAACAAGTTCAAGGCCATATCCAGTTTGTTCTCCATACCCAGGTCTATGTGGAAGACTCAAGTGCCTTGAATCCATAATTTCATGGTGTTATGTAGCCAGTGTATAACACTTTTAAAAATAAAATATATCAGTATTATCTAATTTTTATGTTACAATATTCATCTAGTCCTGAACTTCTTCCTACTGTAGAGAACATGCACCATGGAGAAAATCTCAGCAACTCTGTCCACAGACGACTCTGGGAAATACATCCATCTCTCTAACATAGGCGTCCATCTTATCTGGGATGGACCTAAAGAAGTGCCAGACCAGTGTTATGTCATTCAACTTTTCAAATGCTTAGCAATTTATTTAATAGTATTTATATAACAATAAACAGGGTGGAAATGTATTTCCTAGATATGTGTAGTATCTGTTAGGTCAACAGTTTGCACTGAACATAGAATATGGTTTTGGCTTTTTAGCCACTTTGCTGTATTTTGTTCCCAGTTTAGATTATATTCCCCACATATGTTGAAGTTTAGAAGGATTTTTTTTTTTATTGACTGAATGTCATTTTTTTAAAGGCAAATATTTGAAAGCAGTATTAAATATGCTATTTTGTTGTTACATTACATGTTGACCATAAGCACGAGTGTTAACATTCGTTTTCCAATGTTTGTACTCTGTTCTATGTTTAATAAAATGTGTATGTTTTGGTTTGGTCTTTTTTCATTTCTTTGCATAAAGTAGGACTTAAATACACAGTGTTTTTCATGTTCTAGGGTAATTTGCTGCTTACCAGTGAAACTATGTGTGCAATGTCATGTTTTTTCTTTATACTTGTTAATTTAGCATAGACTGGGATTCTTCCATAGATATTTTTTTCTCCTTTTTAAAAATAAAGGGTTTCCAATGTGTTGATTGTTCATAACATGCAGAAAGAAAGAAAACAGGTCAAGCAGCATATGCTGGTTTGTTTAGCCTATATGTACGCTACAGTTTTAGAAAAGCTGTTGAGTTAAATAATATGTTTATATTACATTAATGCCTAATAATGTAGGTTTTAAAGTTTAATATAGTTTAGAATGTTTATCTTTAAAAAAGCATTATAATGTTGCTTTTTGTTTTACCCTTTTTCTTTCTGCTAAAAATCTGGTAGTTGAACCATGTTAATACAGAAAATACATGGCAATGGCTGGCAGTAAGTAACTTTAATTCGACAATATAGGTATGACTTGTCTGCATGACTCGAAATTTGTGTTGAAAACCCAGAGAGATTTTTTTTTTTTTTTTAAACTATTACTCTTCTTAGCCCCGGGATAGATTGATAATCCTCTTGCCCTGTGATGGTTGGGCTATCCACCCACCCCCCTGTAAAAAATAAACTAGGTAAAAATGAACATTATTTTATAGTATGTTAATATACCATATCGCAAAATAACAGTATAACTCTGTTATTTAAAAACAAAACAAGCAAAAACAAAAAAAAACCCTGTGGGTTATCGGTACAAATTTTGAGTCATACAGACAGGAAATACCATTATTGTCGAATTAAAGTTACTTAATGTGCTCAAATTGCTGTACTCAGTCTGTTAACTATAATGTACTTTATCTGCTCAGAATATGTATGCTATGTCTGCGCGCCTCCATCTCGACTTGTCTTTCAAAGCTTTTCGCCGGTAGATGCCAGTAAAGCGCCTAACCAGCTTTTCCTCTCAGCAGCGGAGCCTGATGCAACTTAAACCCCGCCTCAAAGTTAACCCTGCTGCCACTGCGATTGGTTGAAAATGTTACGCGTAAGCTAAGGGTGAAAGCTCACTGGCTCGCAAGCCTCCTCAATCAAGTTTGTTTCTGGTTGCTTGTGCACAAGCTACATCGCTAAACACCTGGGCCACGTTGGCAGAGTCGCAATTTCAGGTATTTACGATGAGCTGGTATTGTTCTGCCTGTCTGTCAGCTTACAGAGTCTTCTGTTTGTTATTCTTCCCTGTAAATACACTGAATGTTAGCGTTATGGCTGCTGCCATCATGTGTCCAGGATTCGCCTTTCCCTCCCTTCAGTGAATAATAAGGAAGTAAGAATTGTTTGCGCTGCGTGTCAGAGCTGTAAAAAGAGCACACAGCTCATCCTTTCTCAGTTCATCCGTCGTTTCTGAGACAACGCGTTAAATTTAATGTTTTAAACTTTGTTTACATACAGGCAGAATGAGCGTGGGTTTCATAGGAGCGGGCCAGCTGGCCCACGCTCTGGTGAGAGGCTTCACGGCAGCAGGTGAATTTCGAAACATACCTTTAACCATATGTGCATTAATTTCATTTCATTTGTATTCTTGATGTATGTAGATTGCAATCAGCCGCCGAAATGATTTCTGGATATTTTTTCCCCTCTGCAAGGCGTGATTGCCACGCACAAAATCACAGCCAGTTCTCCAGACACAGATCTCCCCACAGTGCAGCAACTACGGGTGTGTAGCCCGTTGTATCAGTGCTGCATTCCATTAGTGACTCAGTGTAATTATGAATATGTTATGGAATGTGTATTTTACCTGTCTAAAAGAAGTCCATTTGTACAGAAATTGGGTGTAAATTTCACTACCAGCAACAAGGAGACAGTGAGCAGGACTGATGTTCTCTTCCTGGCTGTGAAGCCCCACATCATTCCTTTCGTCCTCGATGAGATTGGACCAGATATCGAAGATCGTCACCTTATTGTGTCCTGTGCTGCAGGTGTCACGATCAGTTCCATAGAGAAGGCAAGTCAAAGCCTGTCGTCTTTATATGCTGTGTGTTTTATAGTGGGAAACTGAAAAACTGAGCACATTTAAGCCCCTCCTATTCAAGCTGCTTGTTACACTAGATTGAATAAGTCAGTTGGTGTAAATACAATAATTATCTACTAGTATTTGTAGTGACATGGTATGGTGCATCGTAGAGGAGTTGGTGTGTAACCTGCTTGTATAAACACTAGATCACTTAATTATAGTACTACTTTTAAAACATTACGGTAATTCAAATCGTAATCCAGATGATTATGAGTTTAACACCCTTAATATATACTATGAGAGGGTTTAGATGCATAACTTGAAGTCTTACAAAGGCTATTGATTCATATTTTTCAGCGCTCACATCGCCCATATATACATCTAATCTGTTTTTGCTTGCTGTACCCATCCATTATAAGAAACTTTAAACTGGTACTTTCATTCATGATCCCTTCAATTTAAGTCACTAAATTAGCGCATTGCTCCTTTTTGTAGAAGTTGCAGCAGTATCGCACTTCTCCGAAGGTCATACGTTGCATGACCAACACTCCAGTAGTCGTCCGTGAGGGGGCCACTGTCTATGCTACAGGAAGCTATGCAGATGTGGAGGATGGAAGACTCCTGGAGCAGCTGATGGCCAGTGTTGGCTACTGCACCGAGGTGGAAGAGGACCTGATTGATGCTGTCACTGGCCTAAGCGGCAGCGGCCCTGCTTATGTGAGTCAGTTCTACCTATCGCTGTGTTTTGCAAATCTGCCATAGCCGCATTTGTGAAAAACATACCCTCCAGCTTGTTACCCTCTTTCCATCATAGTAATGTTGATGATTGTGACATTGCAGGCTTTTACAGCTGTAGATGCACTTGCTGATGGTGGTGTGAAAATGGGCCTGAACAGGAGATTGGCTGTACGCCTCGGAGCCCAAGCACTGCTGGTATGTCCGTTATAGATGGAGTGTATACCTTTTTTAGGTTTTGATCCTTGTTTGATGTTGCTGTGTTTCTATACCCCTAGTTCCTATGAGTTGGATTTTAAAGAATACTGCTCAATTATATGCGACCTGCAGCTTGTCCGGTTCTATTGTGCATTTGCCACAGTCTAAATGGTGTGCATGTCATCAATCAGTGGCTCTTCCTTTGTGTTTCTTCAAAGGGGGCTGCTCGGATGCTGTTAGACTCAGAGCAGCACCCTGGGCAGCTCAAGGACAATGTGTGTTCACCAGGGGGCGCCACCATCCACGCCCTACATGTTATGGAGAGCGGTGGCTTCCGCAGCCTGCTCATCAATGCTGTGGAGGCTTCTTGCGTTAGGACGAGGTAGGTTGGCGAGAGAGGCGTTCTACAAACAGACAAACATTTGTGTCCTTCCTGTCATAAGACACAAAACAAAAACAATTCACTCAATTGCTCAAAGGGTGACAGTTTTTTTTTTTTTTTAAGTTTATTATTCAGACAGCAGATGGAGCTATATATGTACAAATCATTGTAAATGGTGGCTTCTCTGGTTACCCATCACCTAGTGTTAAAGTTATTACTACACTGCTTCATTATTCTCTGATTAGTATATGTTATCCATTCTAACTTCTTTTATTTCTACTTATTTATATATTAAAAAGGGAACTCCAGTATTTGGCTGACCAGGAGAAGATTTCACCTGCTGCCATAAAGAAAACGACTCTGGACAAAGTGCTGCAGCAACCGGGAGTCACTCCAGACGCTGTTGGAGTCAGACCTCGTGGGATTAATATGTTCAACAACAGCAGCTCCAGCTCCAGGACCAAAAAGAAATAAAATAACCTGCCAGATGGAGAGACTGCAAACATAAATGCCACTTGTCATATCACTGATGATCTGGGTATATGCTACCACAACCACTGCTGCCAGGTAGTTGTTGACCTAAGTAAGTAAATCACCTAAAATATGAGGTGAGACTTAACAAGAAAAACAATGCAAGCAATAATAACTTCCTTTTGTAAGAAAATCTCCATTTCTGTTACCATGAAATGTTTTGGGTTTTTTTTTTTTTTTATATCCCTGTTCCTGGTGTTTTAGTTGACTCATGGTATAAAAATGTGCCAGTTTCTTCTCTGGCTTTCTAAACCTTGTTTCTGATGATCGTGTTTCAAGCCAAAGAGGTTCACTTCACAACTGTTTTTCTTTTTTCCTTGAGGTGGTATCCCATTGCAGCTTGTATCCACTGTGTACCAAAATTATGTTTTGCAATACTGCAGATATTGATAAAATGTATTGATAAAGTGTTATATTTTGTACTCCAAATGAGTGTATTTTCAAAATAGTTTATTATTAAATGTGGATATTTAACTAATCTAGTGGTTGTGATTTATTTGTGCCAGTGCTCACAGTGCCAGCAGTGCTAAGTCACAACAGGAAGTATAACAAACACTGTAACAAAGGAAGCTGTATTCTTAGTTATCTTTTTCCCCCCCTTGCGAGCAAAGAAAATCTTTCATGAATGGAGGCACGTGACCAAACACGATGACGTCTGGCTTCGGTACAAGAGAAAGGAATCAACAAGGAGAGCACGAGCTGGCGTTTGGAAGCGCCGTCGCTTCTGTCAGTGGAGCCGAAATTCAGCTGTGCCTCGGATGTTAGGTTTCAGAAGAGCACTTTAACAGCTACAACTTCGGAGGGGCGTCGTTTTGAAGTCAGGTGGGCCCGTAAAGCAAACAGAGCTGCTGCTGCTGTTGTTATGCTGAGTGTGCATGCCTTCGCCTCGCCGCTGTCAACCTGGCCGAGGCTAGCTTAGTGGGTTAGCATAGCTAGCCTTCTAGTAAAGTTAGCCTTTTTCACACCAGAAACATTTCAAACTAAAGTGCCTTGATTATCCAAGTGGTCAGCACACGTCTTGTCACAGCTCATGGGTTTATTTTGAAAGTTCCCACATAAAATGCTCGGTTGTAACCGAGAACATTAGGGCTCCTACTACGGTGAGATTGCAGCTAATCTTTTACACACGCGCGCGCGAGCCGTGAATTAAACGTGTCAATCTGATTTTCATATAGCAGAGAGCGGAGGGGGGGCTGCCAGCCAGCCATTTCGCGCTTGAGGGGTAACTCCCCCTCCCTGAGCTGTGGATTTGCTCTCGCTGCTGTATTGCTACAAATAGTAGAAAGACTGAGCACACGGGGATTTCCTCGCTTGCTTGTTTTGTAGGCGGGGAGTTGTTTGCCACTTTTTTTTCTTTTTTCACGAGCAGGCGCTGAGAGGCTGGAGACGAGAAGAGTCGTGGAATGTCAAAAACCGTGCGACCCTGTGTTAGGTCGCTTCTTTTTCCTTTCTTTTGCGTTTAAATAGTTTGCGAGGGACGCGTTGGTGTCCGCTGTGCCGCTACGCTTTCTTTTGGTGGTTTGTCAACTCATGCGCTTCTTGCTGCTCAAACCTGCTGCTTCATCACCTCGTTGTGGAGGAAAAAAAGGAGCAAGCGCGAGCCGAGCCAGCGGTTTAGCGAGACCAGGTTGGTTGTGTTATTCTCTCGTGACATTTCTGTCATAGACGCGGTTGTGATTGTCAGATCTGAGAAATGTGTTGTTCTTATTCTGCGCGGATCTTTGTTTTATTTTTTTTCTTTTTAATAAATGCATTGATTTTTAATCTTCCAGGAAATGCTCTCAGACCAATCGTTTCGAATTGAATTGCTTCACCTGAAGTGACAATTCATTTAACCACTAGTTAAATTGTAACAATGGCAGAGCCAAATCAAACCCGCCGCCCTTGGCTTTAATGCCACAGCCAAGCAGTTAACAACACAGCATTGTTTTATTGTCAAAGCCTGCAAACAAGTAGCGGTATTTTATATCATGCTGAATCATCACAATGATGTATTTAGTCGTTCTCAGAATCCACCCCGAAATATGGCACCACCGGACAAAGGTCTGCTCGGTTGATAAGGGTCGATGTTTATCACCAAGCCATCGTTATTAGGGAGATGGATCGAAATGATGCTGATCTTTCCTGCAAGTCAGTCAAGCCATGAGCATCAAGTGATGACCATCATGCATTTATCAATAGCCTCATCTACATTCAGCTGAGAATGTACATTTTTATGGCAGCACTGTCATGATGTACATCAACAAACGGGCTGCGAGTATATTTAGACTAAGTGCTTAGGTGTCAACTGCGATGTCAGATCCATTTTAAAAAAAAATGCACGATAAGCAGATATTATGCGTGTGTTGCTATTATATAGCCCTGCAATGAGTGGATGCTTAAACTAGGTCAGGTGTAATTATATGATGTATAGGAAGTTAAAAAAAAACACCACCCAAATCAGGGTAGTGTTTGAAACATCTCTGGAAAATGGTAAATGTGACATTCTGCAAATGCCCTTTCATCTTTGTTGCTGAGCAGTGATTAAATGCTATAGAGAACCAGCTTTTTTTATGTCATCATTTAATGCAGCGTAACGCGTCATTTCTCTAATTTTGGGTTGGCAGATGCCTTTGTTTCCCTATGTGTGACATGATGAAATTTGCTGCCTATTAGAGTGCACACTTATGGAGGGCGCAGGTAATGAATTATCCATGGAGAGTGTGTGCAATTTGAAAAGTCACCTTGGAAACTGTTGAGCCCATATAGGCAGGGCTAAACAGATAGAAGTTGCCCATTCTTGCTCAGATACCCAACTTATTTCATCATCTCTGTTCATGCGAGCAGGGCATTGAAGTGTGTTTAGCAGACAGGCCAGCCCCACATCAGAAGCCCGGCTTTGCAATAAAGCGTAATGCTCATCTCTGCCTTTCTCTGCAGGTAACAAGAACAGATGATGGTCCATATAAGAGCCCGGTGGGGCAGTGGCGTGTGGATGGAGGCAGGGAGTGGTGTAGATCAGTGCTTAGATTTATTCTTCTTTCATTGAGGTAGCAAAGATAAAGCAAGGCTGGATACCATAGAGGTGAACTGAGTGCACAACGTATACCCAGTGGTGTTGCTCAGAATGGGCAGGCAGTGGAGGGTGGAAGAGGATATGTGAGGTTGACGAAACATGAGGCAAGACTTTACACTGCAAAGAGTACAGTCTGGCCACCAACACCTCTGTATAGCCAACACAGCTGTGCCTTGGGAGTAGTTACGCCTATTCAGGACAATTTATAGCCTCCAGAAAGGAACACAAATGTGGGATTTGTCCACAAAAGTGCTGCTTAAGCTGCACAGGGCAATGGGAATGCCCGGAAGGAAGGGAGAAAAAGATCAATATATTCTCCCCCCCTTTTTGGGAATGTTGGTGATGAAACCTCTTGCAAGTGTAGTGCGGATTATGATTGCTTAGCATTGCGATATGCCCGCTCCACTTCTCAAAGTAGTACTTTCATCCAGTCAGAGTGTGTTTGATGAATTTCTGTTTGGAACTTGACTTACACTTGGCATGTTCATTACTGCTCTCTGTTTGTTCATAATTTAGAATAGTCAATATTAGACAGAACATGGTGAGCATGCACACAGAGCTGTGTGCTGGCCGCTGTTTTTCATGTAACCTACTTTTATCTTGGCTAATTTGTGTGTGGGACACATCAGTTGTAAACTGACATTAAGAACAAGCGAATTTTAGTCGTACCCGTGTAAGAAGCTAAGTCAAATTAAATTGGTGAGTCACTCTGCATTACTTTTATTGTATTTTCAAGAGTTTTAGGATATGTTCCAGTTGGATAAATATATAATATATATTTTAAGTTTTAAGATGGTGGACCTTTGTTTGAAGGTAAATGCTGTGTAGGCCGATAATTAAACTTTCATTAGTGCTGCCTACATTTGTATTTGAGGAACTTAACATTTTTTGCAAATGACTAATGGGTTCATAAAAAAATGTGTACCTCATAAAATTATGCTAAGTTATACTCTACATGCAGCAGAATTTAAAATTAACAGTCTGGCAATCTTTACCTGCGTTAAGCTGACAAAATGTTACTAATCTTACTTACAAATTGGAGGTCTTTATTTCTCCAGTCACTCTGTGATTGTGAATACAGTTACAAATGAAGAGTGACAAAAATAAAATCAATGCAAGCTGTCCTTGGGCGGCCTCTTTTGCTAAATACAGCAGTCATTTATTTACTTCATGTCTTTTCAGATATTTATTAATTTTTATTTAGCTCAAGCTCCTTTCCTACACAGAGAAATCATATTTCACCACTTGGGTGCTCAGAGGATCATTTTAGCGACCTTTGCAGTATTTAATCATCTTTTCAGCCATGAGATAATTTAACAATCGTATTCATCTGTTACACATTTCTCTGTTATTAAAATGTATAATTTCTTTAAGCATTACGAGCTTTAGTAGTTCTTATGTGAGGAATGTCTAAGGAGGATTACAGTAAGGAACACTACTAGTTGTATGCTTGTTTACACTTTTAAGTTTCATGTCTTGAAATATGTTAATTGTTTTAATGTAGAAATTTTGTTTTTGTTTTGTTTTTTTGTGGCACAATCATTAGCTGTGAGGCTCTATCAAATATCCTGTGGACAGGGCTCATCAATCACTTACCAAAATTTGAAAAGAGCGGAGGCAGTCTTATTAATAGAAATTAGCATCTTTGATATTTCCAGGTAACAACTCTGCTCTCTCACTACATTTGAATCAAAGCTCTCCACAGGAGAAAATGCACTGATCCGTGTTTGTTTTCTTTTTTTCTTTTTTGATGATGCTGCTGAGATATGTTTGTTTTAATGTTTGTTTTTGTTTTTTTAATAGACGAAGTCTGTTTAAAATCATATCAGTGCATCAGTAGTAAGTAAAAGAGGTCACATATTTGATATTCTTTTACTTGAAATGCATTAGAACGTATTGACCCGCTCTATCAATTCTGTGTGCAGCACAAAACTGTTGTGGTTGTGTTAGGTCAATGCAATATGCATTTAATATAAATTCAACCAGTGTAGTGAACCTCCTAGATATTTTGCCAGTGTGTGGGTTGCCTGCAACCCTTACTTCCTCTGCCAGTGCAAGGCTGAAAGTATCAAGAGCTATTCTCTTCCTGTTTAATCAAGTCCTCCAGGCAGATACTGTGTAAGGCCAGTGAAGTCTCCTCTTCTGTCCTACTGGTTATACCAACAGAACGGCTTCAGTAGATAGCAGCTGCTGAACATGGAAATAGATTTATTTATTTATTTTTTTTATGTATCAAAACGTTGGTTAGTACAAACAAGTCCCTTTAAATAAGCCTCCCATTATCAGTGACTTAAGAAAAATATACAATCCCTTAAGGGCAGTGATTCATGTTTTCACTTTAAGAGACATGAACTGGATGCAAAAATCTGACATAAATGTGCCACATGTTATTCTGCATAGTATAGCCTACTAGCTTCTACATGTGACTTTCTCTCTCTCTCTTTTTTTTTTTTTTTTTTTTTTCAAGGGAAAGA